>JAPKLW010001612.1:66386-80409 GCA_026898455.1 Plectranthus barbatus | reverse complement strand
TTCGAGATCTCGAAATGGCATTTCGAGATCTCGGAATGGCATAGCTCTCTGCGTATTTTTTTACGAAAAACTGTCCTAAAATCACTATATTTTCTGAAAAATTAAGATATACAAGTCGATTCTGAATACATATCATCATAATAATGCAGAAAACGAAAGAAAAATGAGGAAAACGATTGAAATCAACATACCTTCGATTTTTGGCTCTCAAAATTATATCAACTATCTTCAAAAAAATTTTGAATGTTTTCTCGTACAATGAAAGACAAATTTGTTTGTAAAAGATTTTAATAAATTTCCAACAACCAAGGTTGTTGGAAATAAATGATAAAATAATTATTTCCGATTATGGAAATAACTTTAATAAAGTTGATTTTGTCTTGTAGCCAAAAATGGAAGAAAGAAAAAGACAAAAGTACAAAGTGGCTAGAAAACTTATATTTTTATCCTTGTGGCTATAAAACATAGCAAGTTATTCAAAGTGGCCACTTTTATGTATTCCCACTTGATTATATATATATATATATATCAGCAAAAATTAGTCTCTATGTGTAGAGAATAAAAAATTATAAATTTTGATATAATATTTATTTATTTTTATTATTATATAAAAGATATATTAATTTTATTGTTTTATTTAAACAAAACTAATACACCTATAAAAACAAGACAAATGTCAACCACTCATATGACAATAAATAAAAAATTAAATAAAATGAAGGTGGGGTCTGCCAGCCTCAAAAAGTTGTTGTGGTTCCCGGTCGACCACAATAAAGAGGAAAGAGCCATTTTTTGAATTTTTTATTTAAGAAATGCTGATGTGGCAGACGATCATAATAAATGTGGTTGCTGTTATTTGTAGTCTAAGTAAATATAATGACAATTACTCAAATTTAAAGGCTAAATTACTAATATTGAATTATGAATTGCTAAGCAACAAAAATAAACGTTAATGAACACAAGAAGAAGAACACAGATTTACGTGGTTCACCAACAACGGCTACATCCACAGCGAGTCACCAATTTATTTATGTATCTTTCTTTTCGCTTGTAGTCAAATTGTAAACTATCTCTACGAATATATATCGAGTTACAAACTATGGGATATCATATATTCCCACGTATCAAACTCCATCTATGATTCCTTATTTATTTATGTATCTTTCTTTTTGCTTGTAGTTAAATTGTAAACTATCTCTACAAATATATATCGAGTTACAAACTATGGGATATCATATATTCCCACGTATCAAACTCCATCTATGGTTCCTTATTTATCCTCAACAGTTGCTAGAGATATTCGTTGCATGATACTGTATATCAATCATGTTGGATTGAGTAAAAGATGGCAAAGATTGTGGGAAATCAGTAGATTGAGGAGAGATCCAACCAAATCAATTTGTTGTATTTTTTCCTTTCTTGTAAATCTTTCCTTATCTTTCATCACTTCTCTTAGAAGTTTGTGAATTGTAACCGCGAAGAATACACAGAAATATTGAAAACCTTTTCCTTTCAACTCTCTTCATGTTTATACCAAGAATCAACATGGTATCAGAGCAGGATTAATTCGTGGATCTGAAGATTTAATAAGCAACGAAGGGCTCAGAATACTACATCATCATAACCCTCAATTATCCCTCAATTATCCAATCAAACCACAGCCCCTGAAACAAAGAAGATGTCAGAAGGAAAAGATATGATCAAAACATTAGAAAACATCAATCTTGGATTGAAATTGAATGAACACAATTATCCAATTTGGTCTAGATTGATGAAATTTGCTCTTGGTGGAAGAGGAAGAACACACCATATCACAGGCGATCCAACTCCACCCAAAAAAGGAGAATCAGGGTTCAAACAATGGGGGGAGGCCGATCTGATTGTCATGTCATGGCTTCTCCAAACCATGGAGCCACGACTCATGACCCGTCTCGCCCAACATCAGACCGCCAAAGCTATTTGGGATAGCTTGGCAGTCACATATGGGATAACCTCGGATCTGCTCCAAAGTTATGACTTGGAGGTCCGAGCAAACACCATAAAGTAAGGAGATCAATCCATTGAAACTTACTGGTCGGAGTTATCAAGCGTGTGGCTTGAAATTGATCAAAGGGATCCAAATCCGTTTGACTGCTGTGACAAGGGCATTCAGATTTACCTCAAAATTATTAAACAAAGGAGACTTTTCCAATTCCTCTCCGATCTCGATGGCAAACTCGACGGAGTAAGACGTGACGTCCTCAAGGAATCCCCATTACTATCAGCAGAGGTTGCATTCTCCAGGGTCCGACGTGAAATCGCTCGTCTCCAAATACAACAGGCGGTTCCTATCCAAGGACCGAAAAATCAAATCGGAGCCGAATTTGGAACAAAGGGGCAGAGAGGAAAATTTCCACCAAAAGAGAAAGTGGAAAAATCTAGACTCGTCTGCTCGCATTGAGGTATGCGTAAACAAACCAAGGAGCAATGCTTTCAATTAGTGGGTTATCCAAATTGGTGGGAGGACGATCACAAAACGTCAGGAAAGGACAAGGCAGCGATTGGTGTTTTTGTTTTCGTAAACGAGAAATTACTCAGTGTCAGTAAGGAGGAGACCATGAGTTTTCGAGGATTTGGATTTGGTGACCGGAGTCGGAGCAAGGGGGAGGGAATTTCAGAACCGGCAACGACGGAATCTACGAGAGGTACTGGGGTTGGCTCTAAGCCAAACCCCAACTCCCTTATAAACTTTGAGCATTTACGATTTGACCCCTATGATTCATTATATTCCAATCAGACCCCTCCCTCATCTTTTATTAATTCCGTATTGACCCCTCCTCCTTTAGCCTATGTGATATCTAACCACACTCTTAAAAATAAATCAAATAATGACCATTCATCTTTATCCCATTCTTGGATTTTTGATTGTGGAGCTACAGATACCATGTCATTTGATAAAACTGACTTTTTTTATCTCTTTTAAAAAACCAATTAAATCTTATGTCCAAATTGCAAGTGGAGAATTCATCACTGTAGAAGGATCAGGCACCATTCAAATTTCTTCTACCTTACGTCTCTCTAACTGTTTGTTTGTCCCCTCTCTTTCCCAAAAATTACTGTCTATCAGCCATGTCACTCGTGAATTGAACTGTACCCTTCTCATAAATCCGTTCTTCTGTCTTTTATAGGATATTAGGACAAAGGTGATTATTGGGCGTGGCACTGAAAGGCTTGGGTTGTATTGTATCGACGAGATTGGACAGAATGGTGCAGTGTTGCTCACTCAAGGATCTGCTGAACGAAAACTTTGGTTATGGCATAGACGGTTAGGACATCTCTCTAGTAGTTATCTGAAAATTATTTTTCCCGATTTAGTTAAGAATTCTGTTTTGACCTGTGATTCCTGTGTTTTGGCCAAGAGCCATCGACATTCTTTCAAAATTAAATCTCATAGAGTTGAATCTATTTTTTCTCTTGTTCATTCTGATGTGTGGGGCCCAGCCCCAGTATTAGGAGGAACACGTTTTAAGTGTTTTCTTCTCTTTGTTGATGACTGCTCCAGAATGACGTGGGTGTACTTCTTAGAAACAAAATCAAAAGTATTTGAAAAATTCACTCATTTTTACAAAATGGTTCACACTCAACTTTCCAAGAAAATTCAAATCCTTCGCTCTGATAACGGAGGCGAATTTGTTAACACTTCTCTGCACGATTTTTGTCAACAAGAGGGAATTCTACATCAAACAACATGTTCTTATACCCCCGAACAAAATGGAGTAGTGGAACGCAAGAATAGAATCATTCTTGAGATGACTCGAGCACTTATGATCGATTCTTGTGTTCCATCATCTCTCTGGCCCAAAGCAGTTGCCACCTGTGTTAACCTCTTAAATAGATTACCCACAAAAATTCTTAAGCTTCAAACCCCGTTGCATTACTTATCCACTGTCACTAATGTACCTTCCGGTTTAACTTTAGAACCCCGAGTCTTTGTCCACATCCCTAAGCACGAAAGCACAAAATTCTTGCCCTGTGCTGAGAAATGTGTTTTCGTGGGATATGGGATGCACAAAAAGGGATATCGTTGTTATAATCCAAAGAGTCGGCAAGTCATCACCACTATACATTGTGATTTTTTGGAAACTGAGTATTTTTTTAAAAGCCATCTTAGTAGTCAGGAAGAGAGTGAGAATGAGCGAACTGTAGACCCTCTAAGTTGGCTGTTCCAAAGTGCTCCTTCAGTGGATTCTCGAGGAGCAAACTCACAGGATGAGCAATCTTTTGAAACACAAATACAAACTCAACCTGAAGTGACAATTCCAAATTCTCCTTCTCAACTGATATCCGAAGAAGAAGTTGAACACAATTCCCCTTCTGAAACCGAACCATTACCTTCTGAAACCGAACCTTTACCTGAACCTGAACAAAATGAATTAGAGGTGATTGAATCGTATGTTCTACCTCCCCGAAGTAATAGGAGGATTCCTCCTAGGAGGTTCTCCCCAGAAAGGGGCGGTAGGAACAACATATACTCGATTGGCCCTCTTGCCAAAGTGAATCTGTCAAAAAATGCCACTGCTTATGAGGAAGCCCTATACACTCAAGAGATTCCACCGTCGGAGGTTGAGGCGTTGAAAACTTCACACTGGAGAGAGGGTATACAAAAGGAGCTTGATGCTCTGGGCAGAACAGAAACTTATGATAAATGTCAGCTTCCAGAGGGAGTAAAACCTATCAGCTGTAAGTGGGTATTCACCATTAAAAGGAGACTAGATGGGTCTATTGAAAGATACAAGGCCCGCCTTGTAGCTAAAGGGTATACCCAAACTTACAGCATTGATTATGACGAGACCTTCTCTCCCGTGGCAAAGATGAACACCGTGAGAGTCCTTCTGTCTATTGCTGCCACGAAGGATTGGGCACTCCACCAAATTGATGTCACCAACACTTTCTTACATGGTGACCTTGAGAAACCGGTCTACATGCTTGCACCTCCCGATTTCGAGCATGAATTTAGAGAAAACAAAGTGTGTAAACTTAAAAAGTCATTGTACGGCCTCAAACAATCTCCGCGGGCATGGTTTGGCCGATTTACTACAGTAATGAGAAAGTGTGGCTATCAACAGATCAGTAATGCAAATCATACTCTATTTATCAAAAGGAGAGGGGAGTTACTGACATGCTTGATCATTTACGTAGATGATATGATACTTACAGGGAATGACAAAGAGGAGATTGACAATCTGAAAAGAAACCTGTTTGCAGAATTTGAGATGAAAGACCTGGGGAATTTGAAGTATTTCCTTGGAATTGAGGTTCTTAGGTCCAGACATGGCATCTTTATCAGTCAAAAAAATATACCCTTGACCTGATTACGGAAGTTGGCCTTCTCGAGTGCAAACCTGTTGCTACTCCAATAGCTGTTAATCACGGTCTTCAGATTGAAGAAGGGGCTGAGCTTGTAGATCGAGGTCGATACCAATGAATTGTGGGACGCTTGATCTATTTGTCCCATACTCGTCCCGATATTTCTTATGCCATTGGAGTGGTTAGCCAGTTCATGCATCATCCCCAATCTAGTCATCTTGAGGTTGCCTTAAGGATTGTTAAATACCTAAAGGGGATGTTTGATTATGGGGTGTTATTCAAGAGGTCAAACGATCTAGAGATTCAAGCATACACTGATGCCGATTGGGCCGGGAATCCTATCGACAGAAGATCTACTGCTGGATACTTTGCCTTTGTTGGGGGAAACCTTGTCTCTTGGCAAAGTAAGAAACAAAAGGTGGTGGCTTTATCCAGTGCAGAGGCAGAATTCCGAGGAATTAAGAGTGGGATCACTGAAATACTGTGGCTAAGAAGATTGTTGAAGGAGCTTGGCTTACATTCTGGAAAAACGTGTCGTTTACTTTGTTACAACAAAGCTGCGATAAGTATTTCGGAAAATCCAGTCCAACATGACCGGACTAAACATGTGGAGGTTGATAGGCATTTCATAAAGGAAAATATCGAAAATGAGATAATTGCTCTACCTTTTGTGTCCTCAAAGAACCAGCTTGCAGATATTCTCACGAAAGCAGTTGACTCTAAAAGCTTCACTGATGTTCTTGCCAAGTTAAACATCGGGAATCCCGTTGTTTAACTTGAGGGGGAGTGTTGGATTGAGTAAAAGATGGCAAAGATTGTGGGAAATCAGTAGATTAAGGAGAGATCCAACCAAATCAAATTATAGTATTTTTTCCTTTTTTGTAAATCTTTCCTTATCTTTCATCATTTCTCCTATAAGTTTGTGAATTGTAACCGTGAAGAATACACAGAAATATTGAAAACCTTCTCCTTTCAACTCTCTTCATGTTTATACCAAGAATCAACAAATCAACTTTAGATCTGTAGAGATATATAGATAATTTTTGTGCCAATATTAACAATCTCCACGTTGGTAAAAAATTAGAACATCAGAACAAAAGTTTCCTCTCATTTAGTAACCCCACTAAAGTGTTTCAAACTCCACCACAAAACTACTTCTCCACCATTCCTACCAACTCAATGTAGCTTTTAAACTTTGAAGATGGTAAGGGTTTGGTTAGCATGTCTGCAGCTTCTGTCGAGACCTTTCTTAATTCAGTTGGACCTTCACTAATTACATAGCAAATAAAATGCAGCTTAATATTGATATGCTTCGATCTTTCGTGAAAGACTTGGTGCTTTGCCAGGTACAATGCACTTTGATTATCACAGTAAACACATACGATTTTCTGATGTATGTTGAAATCTTTCATGATTCCTTGGAGCCACTTTGCCTTCTTTATTGCCTCAGTCATAGCGATGTATTTGGCCTCGTTAGTGGATAGAGCTACAACTGGTTGTAAGATTGACTTCCACACAATCGCAAATCCAAACAATTTGAACACATAACCTGTTTGTGATCTCCTTGTATCGATATTTGATGCAAAATCTGCATCCACGATAATGAGGATGAATAGATTCAAATAGATCCTGCCACAATAGTTTATAATGTTAAAAGACAAAGATGAATTATTCTTGCTATTGTTACTATATTATCTATGACACTGCATACAAATCTTGCTGTAAATAAAGAAAATGGCATTTGAAATACGACCAATTAGGGCATTTGTACGCTAGTATTTGTCTGATCGATAAACTTATCGATATTCACCAAATTAAATTTAATATATCGGGGTAATAGAATATTATGGTGACACAGCAAATGACAGATTTAAATAAGTGGTGACATCTCATTTCGAATATTGAAAACCCAAGCAGCAAGTAGTTCATTTTTTAGGAGAACATGTATCATGTGTGTGACGAATAGATAATTTAAATAACTAACACTACAGTAGTTTTTAGTTTAATTGACTAATGATCTGGACACAAACAAACTATTTTTATATCTCTCTCTTTGTATGCATGACACAACGAAAGAAAAAAAAACACATACTGATCACTGAAATAATAGAGAGAGTTCCTTTTAATTTTCTTTATTTTCTTTTTTTTTTATTAACGATTAATGATGATGGAGCTTGAGTTCCCATTAGCGTTCATACTTGTTGTTTCCTTTTTATTCTTCATCATTTTGCAGAAATCCGGAAGTGATAACGCATCATCACGGCTTCTGAATCGTATCCCCGGCCCAAAGAAGCTGCCGCTCATCGGAAACCTGCACCTTCTGGTGGGAAAATCTCTGCCCCACCTTGTATTTACGGACTTGGCTGCCAAATACGGACCTCTGATGCGGCTGCAACTGGGCGGTGTACCTTTCCTCATCGTCTCCTCGGTGGAAGTCGCCACACAGGTGTTGAAAACCCACGACCGGGCCTTCGCCAATAGGCCTCCCGTTCTCGCGTTCACGAAGGTCACTTACAACAACACGGACATTGTAAATGCCCCCTACGGAGAGTACTGGAGAGAGCTGAGAAAGATCTGCACGCTGGAGCTGCTGAGCGGAAGGCGCGTCAAGAGTTTCCACCCCATTAGAGACGAGGTCAACTCCAGTCTGGCCAAACGCATTGCTTCAAATGAAGGATCGGCGGTGAATCTGACGGAAATGGCTATCTTATCATCCTTTAATATTACCACAAGGGCGTCCTTCGGCAAGGAATCGGAGGAGAAACGGCGGATGACATCCACGGTCTTTGATATTCTGAAGCTGGCTTCCGGCTTCTGTATTGCTGATCTCTATCCTTCCAACAGATTACTTCCTCTCATCACCGGAATGAATTTCAAGCTACACAGAATTTTTCGGCGAACAGACAGGATTCTTACCCGTATAATCGAGGATCATAGAGCAGCCAAGGCCGCCGATGCCACTGCCATAGAAAGTTCCGAAGATCTGGTGGACGTGCTTCTAAAATATCAAGAAGTCGGAGCTGGAGTGCACCTCACTGATGACAACATTAAAGCAGTCATAATGGTTCGCATGCATTTCTAACCCTTCTTAATCTCATACATAGATTCTTCAATCGGCCTCACCTTTTTTCTTTTGTATGTGCAGGATATGTTTTTGGCTGGAGCAGAGACATCTGCAATAGTGGTAGAATGGGCGATGTCGGAGATGATCAGAAATCCAACCATTCTGAAAAGCGCACAAGATGAAGTGAGGCGAGTATTCGATGGCAAGGGATGCGTAGATGAAGAAAAGTTTGAGGAGCTAAAATTCCTGAGATTAGTGATCAAAGAGACCATGAGATTGCACCCTCCAGGGCCATTTATACTCCCTAGGTCAAACAGTGAGAATTGTGAAATAAATGGATATGAAATACCTGCCGGAACTAGAGTGATAGTCAACGTCTGGGCACTGGTAAGAGACCCCATGTATTGGAACGATGCAGAGAAGTTTAAACCAGAAAGATTCGAGGATAGTAGCGTTGATTTCAAAGGAAGCAATATTCAGTTCATACCGTTTGGTGCCGGAAGGAGAATGTGTCCGGGCATATCGTTCGGGCTTGTAGTCGTGGAGTATTTTCTTGCAATGCTTCTCTATCATTTTGATGGGAAGATGCCTAATGGGATGAAAAATGAAGAACTCGATCTGTCTGAGGTCTTTGGCAGCAGCTTGAAGAGGAAGAATGATCTGCTTCTGATTCCCACCATTAAAAGGCCATTACTGGGTTAGCTCCTCAATGATTTTCCCACCTTAATTATATCCTCCATTCTCATGTTCATTGTAATATTTTGGTTGCTTTGTTACGTATAAAAATGATATAAGGTTGAAAATATATTTGTTCAAGTTATATTTGTCACGGATGTCATAATTTAGCTCAAATCAATCAAGCTGTACAAAAGAAATTCTTAGACATTGAGAAAATCATTATAGTTTAACATACTTTAGAATCAATTCTTTGTTCCATAATGATGTTCCACTTGATGAGACATGGATTACTAATTTTAATTAATGTTTTTACTAAAACAATAATCAAGTATAATATAATACAAGTAATTTTTGTAAGAACAAAAATCAAGATTTTACAACACAAATTATAGTTATAAATTAATCAATTTTTATAATCAAATTTTACTTACAAATTAAAAAATAATTATTAAAAAATATTATATACCCTAATTGGGAGGGATGAAACATTTGGTTGAACTTATAAAATTAATGCAAATTCTAACAAATTAAGATTGTAAAAAAATAAAATAAAAATTAAAAATTTTAAAAGTGGAACTATGAGTAGAATATGAAAAAATGGGATAGAGAATCACAATTGCAAATTTATTCATATCTTCTTTTATTTTTTATTTTTTTTAATTTCAATTTTTTTTATCATTTACTTTAATTTGTAGTTAGAGTGAGGATCCAATCTTTGCGGAAGAACGAAAATGGGAAGAAAAAAAAAAAATCGGAGTCGGGCCGCGAGAAAGGCGGGTTGGGCTTATCTTTTCGTAGATTAAATTAATTAAAATAATAAAATTGATGTAAAATGAGTTGAGTAAATTCTTTTCAGAATCCATCATCACCCATTCTCTCTCTCAAACACTCTGCAGAAGCGCTCTGGGTCGAGATAACCGTTGCATCGGAATTTCTCAAGAAAAGAGGAAATGAAGCAGCGTGCTTTTGGACTTATCACGCTTGTTTAGCTTATTTGTAGCTGGACAGATAAGGGAGTGGAATCGCCCACACTTCCCCAACTGGCCACGCCGATGGGCTCTAGATTCTTTTTTTTAAAAATATCTGGTCTGTGCTGAAATACCTAGTTCATTTTCTGGAATTCATGAAGGGTTAAAACTGTTTTTACTCTTTTTGAGTTTTTTTTTTTTTTACAACTTCATTGATCATTGGATTGATTTATGCAACTTGTTTTTATTTTATTTATTAATTATTGCATTATACCAAAAAATCTCAACTTTTGTTGAAGACTTAGATTGTTGAAGTCATTATTAGTGTTTGTTGTGTGTGGATTGTTAGTCAGAAAAAGAAATGGCTTATGCTGCTTTGATTTCTCTTCGTCATACAATTGAGCGCTTGATGTATTCTTCCAGCATTACTGTTGCTTCCCCTGGTCTAGAAATGATAAAATCTGCTTACCGTGGATTGAATTTCTTGGAGAAAGTTGTGGAAAGATTAGATAATGGAGGCAGCATGGAGAGAGACAATGATGTGGATGGACAGATCAGAGAGGCAGCGTTCAAACTAGAAGACGTTCTCGAGTCCCATGTATCAGATCAGTTTCTTTCACAATTTGAAAGCCGTGGAGATGAAGGTTGCTCGTTGATGCTCTCCCTAGACTCAGAGGAGATGCATCAAGAGATGAAATCCTTTACTGAACTGGTCAAGATCTTGAAGAATTACAGCAAGGAAAATGTGTTCCATGAAGCAGAAGACAGCTATGTTGCTTCAGGGGTAATTGATTCTGGTCCAAAGAAGTCTGAAATAGTTGAATTAACTGATGAACTTCGAAGAATAAAAAGCTCACTTACAAGTTGGATGACGGATCAGCTTTGTGCTGTGTCGCTTGAAGGAATGGCTGGCATTGGTAAGTCTGCACTCTGCACTAGCTAAAGAAGTTTTTGAAGATCCATTTGTTTGCCAGTATTTTGATGTACGTGTGTGGGTCAGTGTAGGCCAAAAATATGAGTTAAAACGAGTCATACGAAGCCTTCTAGCTCAAATGAATCCTGGCATTGATAGAAATGATAGGGAAGGAGATGAAGAGTTGATTAGATACCTGAATGAAAGTTTGAAGGGTAAGAGGTATCTCATTGTGCTGGATGATGTGTGGGACTTGAAGGTTCGCGATTTTGTGAATAAGGTTCTTCCAGAGGACAGCAATGGAAGTCGGGTCATGCTGACAACTAGGCTACATGAAGTTGCTATATTTTCCTACACAACTTCAATTCATCGGTTGCGTTTCATGAACAAAGAAGAAAGTTGGTTTCTTCTTCGTCAGAAGGTTTTTGGCCAAGAGTTGTGTCCTACTCGACTTGAGAAAGCTGGAAAGAAGATTGCAGCGATTTGTGAAGGTCTTCCTCTTGCAATCGTCACGGTTGCTGACCTCTTATCCAAAGCAGAGAAAACAGTAGAGTATTGGAACGAAGTGGCTGAGAGAAAGAACTCAGTTTTCAAAGATGCATTCGATAATATGTCAGAGGTGCTATATCCAAGCTATAAGCAGTTACCTCTACAATTGAAATTATGCTTTCTTTATATGGGAGTTATCCCTGAAAATCACGAGATCTCGATTTCTAAGCTTTTCAAATTGTGGGTTGCTGAGGGGTTTCTCAGAACATCTCAGGCAAAGATAAACGAGGTTTTAACTGTGGAATGGATTGAAGAGCTTGTTTCCAGGAGTGTAATTATCATTCCGCAGAGAGGCTCGAATTACAGATTTAAAAGCTGTAAGCTCCATGCTGCATTCTGGCACCTGTGTGTTAGAGAATCAGGGAAAAACAAGTTCCTCCACATCATGAATAGGTATTCTGATAGTTTAGCTGAAGGTATACAAGGTCAGCGTCGATTGTGCATTCATAATGGCATCTTGTTCGGAATCAAAGATGTGCATGACTCTATGGTTTCCATTTCGTCTTCACGTTCTCTCCTATGTACTGGGCCACCTCATCCATACCCGGTACCTGTATGTTACGAGTTAAGGCTGCTGAGGGTACTTGATGCGCTTGCAATCCGTTTGTATGAGTTCCCAATGGAAGTACTGAAATTGGTTCATTTAAGGTACCTTGCCCTCACTTGTAATGGTAACCTTCCTGCATCAATATCCTTACTTCGGAACCTCTGCTTCTTTATTGTATGTCGGGGTTTTAGCTGCAAATCATCTGAAGGTTGGCCTTATCTACCAAATGAGATATGGGATATGCAGGAGTTGGTCCATCTTCAGATAATGGGAAGTAACCTTCCTAATCCCAATGGCTCTGTCTTGGAAAACCTCCTAACTCTCTTAGACATGAGCGCTCGGAGTTGTACAAAGGAGGTGCTTGAAGGAGTCCCTAGACTGAAGAAGTTAGGGGTTCAAATTGAATTGGACCCTGATTCTGTTGATCCATTTTCCTGCTTTGATCATATCTCCCATCTCTATCTCCTAACATCCCTTAAATGTGTTGTCTTGAACCCGAAGCTCAACCCTGACATTCCCGCCCCTCGTGCTCCTCTTCCAACTTCCCTAAACGCCTTAAGAAGTTGAGTTTGAGTGGCTTCGGATATCCCTGGGAATGCTTGAGAAAAATCGCGCTGATGCCTAATCTAGAAGTGCTTAAACTGCGATGCTATGCCTTCCAGGGACCGGAATGGGAGGCTCGGGAAGGGGAGTTCTTGAAACTGAAGTTTCTTCTACTCGAAGATTCTGATGTTGTGCAATGGAGTGCTGATGAGAACAGCTTCCCTTGTCTTGACCGCGTGATCCTTCGCCACTGCTACAACTTAGAGGAGATCCCTTGGCAACGTCTAACTTCAGTTCAAGAGGTTGAGCTAGTCGACTGCTACCCTTCAGCTCTAAAGCAAATGCCAAATTATCAAATGCAAATGGGAAATGTTCGTGTACATTCCTCATGGGAAGGTGAGCAAATTTCTTGATTCTTGATTTAATTACATTATTTAGCTTATCCCTCATCATTAGTAGTGTGAATCATCTATAACATGATCTAAATCTTTTTCCAGAGTTACCCAGATTTTGAATACTCAGTGAAGGCTCCATGAAATTGTGATCACCTTCCTGGTGTTTATCAGAATTTAGAAGGCTTTACCGCCATGGAAAGATGATGCATTAGCTGTCCATTTCTTCATTGAAAGATATGAAATATTTGTCTAGTCCTGAGATGCCTCCAGACTGACTGTCAGACTACAGTTGAAATTTAAAAAATGTGACAAACTCAAGACTGAAGACAATCCACAGCAGGGAATGTTAGATGAGATGTTCCATAAGCGTTGTTGCAAGATGCAGATGCTACTCTTTCTGGATCAGTGCTTGTTATGTCGACGTCCTCGATTACTATTCCGGTGAAGTTGATTGCATCGTTGGTGCGGGAAAATGTTCCATGGAGTCCGAGGAACCTCACATCACTAACTTCAACGGCAGACGTCTCTTCTTCCTACAAAAATATGTATCACTTAATTACAGTTTTTTTATGAATGAAACCATTTAAGGAAAAAAAAAGGCCAAAACATCAAATCTAGTCTCAACTATCCGCCTTTTTTCAATTCTAGTATGAACTATACCTATTCTCTAATTTATGTCCAAACTTTCAAAAATCATTCAAATCTAGTCTGTAAAATTTTTCCGGCAACGGAAAGCTGACTGGACAACCGGAAATCCTAGTCATATTTAAAAAGAAAATCAATTAATTCCACATCATAATATTAAATTCCAACTCATAATAAATAATAATTATTTTATATATTATATTATTAAAATAAATAAAAAAATCAATTAAACCAAAAATCAATTCATTCTCCCCATTCCTTCGTCCGCTCCTCCCTCTTTCCCCGTTCGACCCAACCCCAACCCCAGCCCAGGCGCGGCGGCGGCGAAGACCAGGCAGGCGCGGCGGCGGGCGGCGAAGAGCAGGCAGGCGCGGC
>JAPKLW010001612.1:0-65727 GCA_026898455.1 Plectranthus barbatus | reverse complement strand
GCCGCGCCTGCCTGCTCTTCGCCGCCCGCCGCCGCGCCTGCCTGGTCTTCGCCGCCGCCGCGCCTGGGCTGGGGTTGGGGTTGGGTCGAACGGGGAAAGAGGGAGGAGCGGACGAAGGAATGGGGAGAATGAATTGATTTTTGGTTTAATTGATTTTTTTATTTATTTTAATAATATAATATATAAAATAATTATTATTTATTATGAGTTGGAATTTAATATTATGATGTGGAATTAATTGATTTTCTTTTTAAATATGACTAGGATTTCCGGTTGTCCAGTCAGCTTTCCGTTGCCGGAAAAATTTTACAGACTAGATTTGAATGATTTTTGAAAGTTTGGACATAAATTAGAGAATAGGTATAGTTCGTACTAGAATTGAAAAAAGGCGAATAGTTGAGACTAGATTTGATGTTTTGGCCAAAAAAAAATCTGTTTAACTACACTGTCATCGCATTGGTGATGATCGCAGTAATATTGGTTTATGATGACGGGGTTGTCGGCTGCTTCGAAGGTTATGTTCTTGGCAAATCCAGATCCTCCCTGCAGTATGGAAATATAATTATAAAATGTGGTTTCAATCCTTTTAAAAAGTTATTTATATTGGTTGATTTCAAGTGACCTTCCATATTTTGATCCTCACTCCATTTTGAGTCTTCACAAAAGTACAATTATTTACATGAATTCCTTCTACTTCGTCACGTCTTCCATCTTTCCCTAAACTTCCAATACTACAAGGAACCAATTTAAATTTAAATTTAAAAAAAAAAAAAAAAAAAAAGACACTTTTTGAGTAAGATATCATACCTAATTCCATGTCCAGGGCCACATGTAATCCTGGAAATATATAAACTCGAGGTGCCTCCGTTGACCGCGATGCAATCATCCCCTATTTTTGCAGCATAAATATGTGTGAGAGAATTAATGTTGAGAGAGAGAATATATATTTATGTATGTATACCTGTTTCCATGATAGAATCTTGAATTTGAATATTTGATGAAGAAGAAATGTCAATGCCATCTGTGTTGGGACTTGTTGCAGGGGCTGTTATGTAAAGATTTGAAATGTTTGCGTAATTGCATTCATTTATTGAGATGTGATTTCTTTGGCTGTCCTTGTGTTTAAGTCCACTTATTTGGAGTTGGTCGCAATTTGAGAATCTAAGTGCCTTCATTTTCACATAAATAGTTTAGTGTTTTGTAATAATGATATTCATGCAATGATTTAATGTTGTAAAACATACAACTTACACTGGGTGAGTGATTTTCATGACCCTGAAATAGAAAAAAGGTAACAAAATTGTGAGAATTCTTATGATTTTCTAGCAGTGTGATTTTGTATGTAACATTAGTATAATTTATATAGAGAGTGAGATTTCGTGAGAAATAAGAATTTTACTTAATTATGTATTCTCACATTACTTGAATATGTTTACCACGTGATCAAGCAATGTGATAAACATATATAATCGCACAATTTTCTCATTCTCACGATAGACTTTTTCTCAACAGAGTCACTCTCTAAATATATATATATAATTAAACTTACATGACCAGGCCACCAAGAATGTCCTAATCCATCGATCATTCCTCTATCATTTCCGATAACAGAAAGCCCCGTGACATGTGTAAAGTGTAGCCACTCTTTAACATGAGTATTTTCCCAAGCTTGTCTAGGAGGTGCAATAATGCTTCCCAAAATCTGTCAAACAAATTTGCACAATTAATTAATTTCACCTCAAGATTTATGTACAAATTAATATGGTCACATTAATTTCTATTTGGTCAAATAAGTAATAGGAATTCAAACTATTTCTACCTATCAAAAATGTGATGAGATTTATTTTCTTGAATTTTTATTAAACACTTATAAAAAAAATACCTGAAAAGTTATAGAATCTGATTTGCATGGACCCTCAAACATGAGAGAAGACACCAAAAAATTGCTTCCACATGGTACAATTACTGTAGGGTTCATCGAATCTTCACTGCAGGCTGCTTTCCATGCTTGATCAAACGCCTATAAGCCAAAGATAATAACTTTATTACAAGATTTGAATCAAGTCGAATCAAGTTTTATTATTCAATTTTAAGTATGTAATAAAAAGTATTATATATAAACTAATTCAACACATTTCAAATCATTATAATAATAATTACTTGTGTATCATCTGTGACTCCATCTCCAACGGCTCCAAATTCAGTCACATCAAATGTCACTGAAGAATTTGTCGGTTCGCCCCTAATAGTCCGTTGTTCCAAATACACCAAAAACCCCTTCATCATTTGTCAAAAATCGTCACATATATAACTCTTGAAAAACTGATTTAATATGCATTAGCACAAATATATTATCATGTATATATAAGATTTAATTTGTCATTTTGTTTGTAGTGTGTTTAATGTTTCTGCAATTATCAGAATTTGGATTAATGAATCTCTTGATACTATTACAATAACCTTCCTATTTCGTTGCCAGAGTGATCCATTTACAGCAATTTTTCATTGAGATTTTAATTAATTATTGATTTATTATCGAGATTCTCATTTGTAATAAGTATGGATAGAGATAAACGTATTAGGAATGTGGAAAAACTGTATAAAGAATTGCACAAATCAAAACGCAGTCAACATTCCACAAATCCTTTTCTTCCTAAAATGTATTAAGAATGTTCACAAACTCTCTTCTTAAAGCAAATTTTCGCCTCTATATTATTATTGAAGTTATCAACCTGAACCCTCTATCAACACAGACTGTTTCAAGCGATGCTTCTCCGACCTGCAAAACAACCTTCCAAAATCAAGACTTGTTCATCTAGTGTAACAAAATAATTAATTTTTCTTCTTAAAAAAATAAAAAAAAATCATTGCCGATTCCAGTAAAGAAGACGAGGGATCTGTACAACTTTAATTTGTTTTAAAAAATTTAGTAGGATTGTAAGAGTAAGAGTGTAAATTAAAATGAAATTCTCATTTTGATTTATTGAAGAGGCTGTAACGAGAAAAAAAAAATAGGATTGTATAGAATTATCCTAATATATCATTATTATTATTATTATCATATATTTAAACATATTTAACGTTGTTAGACTGCCCAAAAAGTTAAAACATGACATCCTCAATAAATATTATCTATATATTTCAAAAAAAACTCTAGTACATGCTCATGTGTGGAAACCAGCTACAAATACAAATCGTAGGCGCGAATCAAAATCTGTGAGTGAACAAAATGGCGGACGCCAATCCAAGATACAGAACAGATAAATTGTGTTAATGGTGAACAACAGAAACGAAGAACCACTACCAGTCTCAATGTTTATCATCCAAAGATTATGGGAAACCAATCACCGCTGCTCTTGCAACTACGACACCATCCTACATCATACTACAGTTACCACCACCGGAATGTCAACAACTTGAATGGAACTACGCGATCAAGCTGGCACTGGGTGCGAACAAGAAAACAAAGCAAAAGCAGGAGTAAGAATCATTGGCAATTTTCATATCGTGCTATAATTAGAATGAGTCCTGCTGATAGATATATAAAACAGAATGCAGTTTATGAAGCTGTTAAAGATTGCAGTTTTCACATATAAAACAAGAGGAAAAAACTAGTTGAAGACTTACTATATGTAGCAGTATCAATTTGTTCGGGGAGCTCCTTTATATCCACTTCGAACCTCTCCTGAACCTGTTCCAGGAAAGGGCATATTTTATGCTCAGGAACACATAGCAGCCTATGGGAAATAAGAGAACCTCAGTCTTACGAAATACCTGATTGAGAACATCAGAATCTGATGCAGATGACACAAATGTAATTGCAAGCCCTTTGGTGCCAAACCGACCAGCTCGACCCACCTATAGCAACAGTAAATTCAATAAGGTGATAAGCTACACAATCATTTTAGTAATTCAAGAACAACTATTCATAGGAAGGATAGGCATACCCTGTGAAGGTAGGTATCTGCAGAATCTGGCATATCATAATTTATGACAATATTTACACGTTCAATGTCAATTCCTCTTCCAACTAAATCTGTCGCGACCAAAATTCTCTTCAGACCCTCTTTAAAGTTTTTGTAGCGTGTCAACCTGAAAAGGGCAAACATCAGAAATCAATAAGAAAAGAACTCTGTGGAGGAAAGAAATATGAAGACAGAAAATTTCACAATCTTATTTCATAGCATATGTGTTGGTTATCAGAGATTAGCATACCTTTCTTCCTGAGACATTCCAGAGTGTATGCATATAGATGGAAAGTTGCATTCTACTAGCAACTTGTTCAGTTCAGCTGCACGGCTGACACTTTTAACAAAAATGACAACCTGATTGAAATCCAGGGCATCAAGAAGGTCATTTAACTTCCGGTTCTTCTCCATATCTGTCAGCTTGATGTAATGCTGGCAATAAATAGAAGAACATCATTACAAATAATCCATAGACCAGGAAAAAAAAGAATGAAAAGCAAAATGTATGCTTCAATGAGTCCAAGCTATTTTGTACCTGTACAAGCCCATGAAGAGTCAATTTTGCTTCATCATCGACATAAATTTCCATTGGCTGCAAAAAGGAAATGATTGAACACAAAGTTGATTCAAAAGTTGCCAACAATACAAAGGACAAACAGGTACCAACCTGTTATCACACCCATTTGCAACTAATCATAGAGGTTGTACCTCCACATAACTAATATTTATCTTACTTACTTGAATATCCAAAGTAAACTATAAAATTGCTCATCTAGTGAACACCTCATTTGCTCATCTCTTATTTATGGTTGAATGGTGTCCACATACCATGCAAGTAAGCATCATCAGGGCCATATGCTCATAGTATTGGTTTTAAGGACTGAAGGGCGTCCAAGAGCATTCATTAACAAGAACCAATTCCTAACACCCTCAACCACCCCAAAGAAGACTAGAATCACAAAACACTAATAGTGCTACATTTATCACTAATAGAATAAATTATTTATCATAAGAATCAAGGTTGAAGAAATTACATCTTGCATGAACTTCTTGCAAACAGGACGAATTTCCTTGCTAAGGGTAGCCGAGAACATCATCACTTGCTTATCATGAGGGGTCATCTTGAAAATCTCTTGAACATCTCTTCTCATGTCTGAAGAAAGGTTGCTGTTAAGTACGATATTGAGACATACTTTTAGAACTGTACACTAGCAGTCACTAGCATAGAAACATACCAAGTGACTCGAGCATCTTATCACACTCATCAAGAATGAAATGCCTCACATTTTTTAAACCAAGATCTTTATCTCTAGCAAGAGACAATATTCTTCCCGGTGTTCCTACAACAATATGGGGGCACTCGTTCTTCAGTAAGTCCTTGTGAGTCTTGATGTTGACACCACCATAGAACACAGAAATTTTGACTTCCGGAAGATAGGTACTAAACCGCTCAAACTCATTGCAAATCTGCCAAAATTAAGTAAGATTATATTCTTGGTGAGTTTGACTTGCATGTTAAGCAGGGGAATTTACATGGGTTCACAGAAATAACATGCGAAACTTGATACATAGATTAATAGTAGTACCAAAAATATTTAAACCATGAATATGGATCAGCAGGCTACCTGATATGCCAGTTCTCTTGTATGGCAGAGCACAAGGGCAGCCACTTGGCCAGAAACAGGTTCTATTTGTTGCAAAGTTGACAGAACAAAAACGGCAGTTTTTCCCATTCCAGACTTAGCTTGGCAAATAACATCCATTCCTAGGATAGCTTGAGGTATGCATTCGTGTTGCACTGATGTGAAGGACAAGGAAAATCCGAACGAACAAATCCTCAATAAGTAAAAATGTTCTTCGAGAGTCTTTTAATTGAAAAGTTTATTACACCATTTTTGGGATGGAAATCAAGAGTCAGATAGATTACCTAGAAGTAAAAGAAACATGGAGCGAGTCAGTTAATGAAATAGTCATGTAAAGACAACCTTATGCAACAAATATAAGTTACACAAATATGTAGTATTATTTTCCAAATATGTTAACATCATGGGAAAAGGGGAGCTACAGTGACACATCAAACAATTTACAGTGAAAAGCGCAAACCCCTTTGCTCAAGAAATTATCTTTCTTATTCACAGGGTAAAAATATTTATTCCATATCATCCCATAGCTTCAAAATTGCAAATTTAGTCAAATCACCATGTCAACAAGTCCAAGATAGTTTTTGTGAACAATACAGAGAAAAACGAAGAAGCGCACCAGATATTAACCAAACTCATTCTAATTATTATTATTTTTTTCCAAAAAATATTGACTGCAATCAACGGGTTCTACCTTCTGAAGGATGTTCAAACCCAGAATCCACAATAGCTCGAAGCAGCTCTGGCTTCAACAGAAAGTCTCTGAATCCCGAACTATGAATCCCAACATAACCCCTGCAGTGACCATAAGAACACCCCAAAAAACACATCAACATGACAAGCCAGTACGAAGCAGTTGCTCAATTCATTGATAACAATGAGGGGACATGACTAGTGCAAACATGGGTGAATCAAAATAATCCTCCCACCCCTAACAGCCAGCTTATCTTGAAAATATTAGCAGGAACCATGTATAAAGAAAGTCTTCAATAATTTATATCCGATAATAAATATTTTTTTATATAAAAAAAAAGGAGCTATTCAAAGACCCAAATTTTAATACCAAAGTTAGATAATTTAGCTACAAAAGCATCCTCAGCTTCACCTAATTCCTCAAGATTAACATCTCAGTTGTTCACGCATCCGAGAAATACTCAAAAGCTTCATTTTTAAAATCTCCAGAGCTCCCAGAAACCGAATGCCACACAAACAAGAAATCTCCACTAGACTCAATTCAACGAAACACAACCAATCTGAGAAATGTTCGAGATGTTGCATTTACAGATAAGCCAAGAACCATTACTAATGACAAATTGCGATAAGCCAAGAACCATTACTAATGACAAATTGCTCTAACTCAACAAAGCACAAATAAATTTTAAAATCAGTACAAAATAGAGTTACTTTTTAACGGACTCTCCGGCAGGCTTTCCGTTGACGGAGTCGGGGGCTCTCTCGTCTTCTTCCTCGTAGTCGAGAAGCTCCTCTTCGTACACCTCGCTGTCTTTTACTTCACCCATTTCCCCCTGTAAAAACACTCGCACACACCTCCACAAATCTCAGTCACGAATAAAATTCCCTCATCAAGCCGAAAACACAAATAAATGAAGGATGGATTTCAGTTTTAGCATTTGATGCATACCTTGAACTTAATTGCGTGAAGATTGAGAAAAAGAGAGCGCGGAAGGTTGGAAGATAAACCCTAGGTATCTCGGGGCTTTAAGCGAAGCTCCTCCAATACTGAGGATCAATTTTAATATTAATACTAATAAAATTTAAATTTGTCCGAATCTATATATCTATTTATATACAAAGGCAAGACCCTCACAATTCTTTTCCCTCCTAAATTATTTCCCAAAATTAATTACATCATATTTAGGTAACTATTAATAAATATATATTTGCTATAATTTATAATTAATTATTACTAATTGTTTTATTATAACATATAAATAATTAATATTTTTAACTATAAAAAATTATCAGTTATTATATGTATATATGTTTTGTATAATTACACTTTTTATTTATTTTTACATAAAATAATAATAAAAACTTTTTTTCCACTTAGAAAAAAAATTATATATTAAAAGAACTAGAGAATTAGTGATCCACGTTAGGGATCTTAAAGTTAGTTAATACAAAATAAAAACTCACGAAAAATAGGGGTTTATAAGATACGATTTGCACCCAAAAAACTGACTAATCCGATGAATTTTGGGTCGGATGAAAATATAGATCGGTTGGGTGTTAGGTTGCTTTGCCGCAACTATGTTTGAATGTTATTAAATCATGACATAAAACTTTGCCGCAATTATGTTTGAATGATATTTCACTTAAAAGAGTTCAAATATTGAGCGATGAAAAGGCAAATCCCTCCTAATGCATGCTTTTTTATTTCAGCAAGTATTAAAGGGTAGCGGTCAAGGGACATAGGCCCAGCTTAAAATTTAAGATTACAAAAATAAAAATAATTTTATAGATTAATAATAGTATTTGGAAATTGCTACCTATTTAGGGGCTAGATTATTCAAATGTCCAAACAAACAATCCGTAACGTTTTGGGTTAGGTAGCCCAGTCTTTTTGTGCTTGGGCCGCTGTGACTGAACCGGCCCACTTTGATATATACCATCCACTTTGCTCATCTCTCCCACCGGCTATTATATATGTGTCTCGTATTGATGGGAGATGATGATTTGGATGATTTCTCTTCTTACAAAATCGATTTTTATAATGATAAATTGACTTCTAATATATTCATAAGTTAATAGCATTGTATCAGAGTCCGTTCAATTAATTTCGATAATGGGAATCTAGCATGTATATATTCAACCCATCCAATAAGTTTGCCTCTGTTTCTGTTTGACAATATTGCCAAAAACAAAAACTAAAAGGCACCATATTCATGATTCATGAATACTGAGTTGAGTGACCTTTCTGCCACACCTAGGGAAGTTAAACGTGTTATTGTGAAAACATATATACATCAACAGCCCATATTTAGTTAGTCTATATAATAATGACTGTTTAATAGGTAATTTATTAATTGTTCATCAGTTTAATTATTTTCTATGTTTATTTAATGATCTATGCGGATCTATAAGGGTACTTGACCTATATATCGAACTCAAGTTTATTAATTATAACAAGCTCTCACGTGTTTGCATACATTTTAGAATACAATGTCATGATTTTTTTTATTAGTTTATAATTAAAAAGTAAGGGAATTGTCTCAGGTTAGGCACGCCTAAACAGTTTAGGTGGGTTTTATCTAGGGCTGTGCATTCGGTCGGTTCGGTTGAGAACCGACCGAAATTTTGAAAACCGAATTAGGGAACCGACCGAAAACCGAACCGAGCACTCGATCAATCGAACCGACAACCGTTCGGTTCCAACTGAACTGCAGTAATATGTTTTTAAAAATTTCCTGTAAATTCGAATTTCACATAAAACATAAATTCAAACTCCAAAGTCGAAGCATACAATACAAGTTCAACTCCAAAATTCAAGCATCCAACTCCAAAATCCAAACTTCATTACATAAATAAAATACAAACTTACTTGTTGCAGTAGCAATTAGGAGGAGCAGACGACAACAATTAGGACGAGCGAGCAGCAATTAGGACTGGAAGAGGCGAGCAGCAATTAGGACGAGCAGTAGGGGATTAGACAATGTTTAAAACAAATAAAAAACTTACTTGCGTGCGTGCGTGAGCCGTGAGGAAGAGCAGCAGCAACTAGCAAGGGAGAGGGGCAGGGCATGCATGCGTGACGACTGAAGACCGCTGCTTGCGTGCGTGCTAGCCGTGCCTGGTGCGGACGAGCCGGCTGCGTGCCGCTTGGCTTTGCGTGCGGGCGAGGGAGATGGTTAGGGCGAGCCGCGAGCGAGAGGGTGAACGAGAGGAGGAGGACGAGGTCTGAGCGAGAGGGAGAGGACGAGGCAGCACCGGTGAGAGCGGCGCCGGTGACTGGGTGCAGTGGTGTATCCAGAAATCTGAAATTGGGGGTACATTATGTAAAAAATATATATGAATATTATGTAAAATTATTATAAAAATAATAGTAAAGTATAAATTTATAAAAGAAAAAAATTATTTTGGGGGTACAAGTGTACCCCAAAATACCCCCTACATACGCCACTGACTGGG
Source organism: Plectranthus barbatus (assembly GCA_026898455.1). Taxonomy (NCBI): domain Eukaryota; kingdom Viridiplantae; phylum Streptophyta; class Magnoliopsida; order Lamiales; family Lamiaceae; genus Plectranthus; species Plectranthus barbatus. Next base: position 55,970 of record JAPKLW010001612.1, on the reverse strand, counting down.
TGGGGGTGTGGCCTGCGGGAGAAACGGGAACGGCGAGAGCTGTGTGAGTCGATTAGAGTTCAAATGGGAATGGGTATTGGGTAGGAATAGGATATTGAATTATGGTAGATTATTATTATTATATATATTTAATTTATAATTATTATTTATATTAGTTCGGTCGGTTCGGTTTGGTTCTCGGTTCCGAAAGCCAGAACTGAGATCCGAACCGAATTATGTAGAACCGAACCGAACCGACCAAATTTGAGCGGTTCGGTCAGTTTTTTCGGTCCGGTTCGGTTCTTGCTCACCCCTATCCATTAACCCAAGTCAAATCCATCTAATATACTCTAATTGGGGATTAATAAACTCTATTTGGGATGGGTAAACCCATTTGGGTATGGATAAAACCCACTTAAATCGTTTAGGCGTGCCCAACACAAGTTTTTGCCAAAAAGTATATACTGATTTGGCTTATATTTATGTAAAAATAGAATGAGAGACATATTAGAATATGGACTCACGGGATCACAATAAAGAGCCCGTGGCATAAGCGAGGAAAATTTATCTTCTTATCACCCTCTAATTAATTAATTAAAATTTTACGAAAATCACTCATTATTCGTAATTCTTTCTACCTACATTTACTCCACACATTGACATGAGATCAAGTGAACACCGAGCTCAAGTTCCCAAAAGCAAGATGAGAATCAAAAGATGCTTTGGTTTGGATTGACTATTATTGAATTCTTGATCCATTTACAAATGATCAAATCACTACTCTAAGAAAAAAAATATACTTTGAGTATCAATCTCATTGATATCATATCAAATCAAATTACTTTGTGAAGAAAATGAAAAGGAAAATATTATGTGACAAGATGATGAATTAGTAGAGATTCAAATTGTGCAGAATTTAATTATTGTACTAATCTATCTTAATTAATAAAACAGCATCTTTAATTATTTAGTGGGAGCAAGGGACAAGAAAGCGTTTATTGCTCGATTATTTTTTTTTCTATTAGCAGTAGTAATACTGTACTTAATTACCTACACCTTAATCTTTTTCCCATTAAAACAATAGGCATATTCTTGTTTCTTAATGACATACAGTGTCATAATTGCATGTTATTGCTTTTTCTCTCTCTGCCTTATCATATACATTTATTATGATACTATTGCTATTTTTTTAGCTCAAAATAAATTAAAATCATTTCTGAGAATAAATGTTGAATATATTGCATTGAACTCAAATTAATATGTATATATTTATTATTTTCATGCACTTGATATTATTTCTTGAAAACTTTGGTTTCCTTAAAAGTATTATATATTTAATTTTTTAGGGATAAATCTCAAGAACCGAAAAAATTACATGAAAGAATTTTGGCTCTCAACAATGATTACTTAAAAGGTTAATGAATTTTTATTAAAAAAAATTAATTTACTCTTCATTCTACATTGGCTCTCGACAAATAATTAATAATGTAAATATTCTTCAAACAAATGCATGTAGTCATGTTTGTGATCGATCTTTCAATTTCTTGATTTAAGAAGAAAAAACTAGCAATTTTTAATGTAATAAATTAATTCATAAGTTCTTCAATCATTTGCAATGCAATCTTCTCCTCTTCCGCTTCATCCCTTTCTTCCTTGAACTCCGCCGTCAAAGTCTCCTCCGCCACCTTATCATGCTCCTCCGCCACCGCTCCTCCACTCTCCTTCTTCCCGAGCTCAATGGTCATGACCCAATTGGCATCGGTTTCCGACCCGGCCCGTTTCTGCCACACTCCAATGTGGGAGCTCTCGATGTCCAGCCTCAGGCAGGTGACGGAGGGCGACGGCGACTTGCAGCATTTACGAAGCTTCTCGCTTATTATGGACGAGAAAGACGAAGGGGGTGGCGGCTGAGGAGGTGGGGATAAGCTGCTGCCGCCGCCGCCGCTGCCGCTTTCTGGGTCGACGTTTCCCTGAATTGGGAAGTTTGTTTTGGCATTTCTGCCGCTCATCAGGACGGCCGCCTCATCGTACGCCCTCGCCGCCTCCTCCGCCGTCTCGAAAGTCCCGAGCCACACCCTCCTCTTCCTGCACATGCATATATTATATCATTTTTTATTTTTCCATTAAAAAACATCATATTGCAAAATCTCAAGAATATTAATGATAACTGAAGTCAGAAATCATGTCGAGAAACTTACAGTAGAGGGTGGCGGATCTCGGCCACCCATGAACCCCAGTGGCGCTGCCGCACTCCCCGGAATTTTTTCTTCTGAACCATGATGATCGAATTATAATGGAATAAATTAGTGAATTTTGGTGGGTTAATAAAATGTTGGAATGGAGATTGACAGTGTGAGTTCACATATTTATATTTGGAGTAATATTTATTGCATTGGCTACCGAAATGAAGTCACTGTTGGCCAGCTTTTGAGGAAAAACCCCCTTTTGGCCGACGTGGTCCTTAATCATTTTGGAAAATTTCCAAATATTATTTCTCTGTCTATATATTAATTATGTTTATATTTAAGCTTCACTCTCGTTTATGTCGAATGTAATTCGTTTAACAAAAGTAAGTCATAAATTTTCAAGGAGTAATGTGAAAATACCTTATTTGTGATTAAAAAGTTATAAGTTTGAGTTTGTTGAGGATATTGAGTTTAAATTAATACATTATTATTAATAAAAAATCTGAATTATGAATTATTTCGGATGCAGTGATGAAAGCATTTTGTTCTTAACCATAAAATCATGAGATACAATATTTTTTGAGGGCATATGAGTGTATAAGTTTAAATAAATTTCTATTAAAATAGTTAATTATAGAAATCTATAATTTAATTTAAATAAATATCTATAAGATTTTATGCATTTCAATTAATTATAAATATATAAACTAAACAATCATAATATACTAATGAATCAAGCACAAGATTTATCACATATTATTCTCAGTTATAAGCATAATACACTAATTAATCAATTATAATTAACAGATAAACACAAATAGTTTATATATATCCATTACATTCATTAATTTTAGGTACATTTTTCCTTTTGCGTTAAAAGTCTAATTATTAATTAATGAAGATTCCAAAGTAATCAAAGTTACAGTTAATATTAGTTGGAACGAGTTTAGCCGCGAATTGAATAAACTTTTAAGTAAAACAGTGTATTCATTTAATAGATTATTTTTATTACCAAATTAAAGCAAAATATTTAAATGATAATAAATCAAAAGATAGTTTACATATTATTGTATAAATTCAACGGAATTAGAATGAGGATTTAACTGTTAACCTTTAATCTTGATCGAATAATTTAATTTAATTATTAGCTCAACCTATACAAAAAGGGACCTTTACTACTACAGAATAATTACCAGAAATTTATTAATCATAAACTCCAAAAAGAGGTGTGCAGTGAGATTCGTACAGTTGGCTCCAGTTTGTACACATAATTCTTCGTATATTCATCAATAACAAAATGCAGTACTGTTCGGATTAATTCATTTGATGCTTTACCCTGCAGTTTTACTATTTTTGTGCACGCCGAGTTTTATGTTAATTGCCTTCATAATTGCGATTATATTTATTATTATCATGCTTATAGTTATATTTAAAATATATATTATCTTTATTTTTGGTCATTTGCTTACAAATCTAAATATTAGCGAAATCATTTCTTTGGAATGTACTCAAATATTTATTGTCTTTTTTTTATTATTATTTTTTATTTTTTTATAGTTGGGAAAGAATTGACACAAACGTAGAGATTGAAGGTAGGAGGAGCTTCGATCAAATACTTCAAAAATTAAAAATTTCAATATTGAATAACTTTGTGAGTGAGAACAGAGAAAAATAAAACACATTGTCCCTCATTTATTTGTTTTAATTGTTATGAACAACTGATTCGAGCTTGAAAAATTTTCACCAAACATAAAAACATTTGAACAATCACAAGAAACGAAGACAAAAGTCTTTTACGTGGTTCGGCAATCGTCTATATCCACGGAGAATAACACTTAAGGAATTTTATTAATCACTGTGGTTTACACAGAAAAAAATGGGGTACAAGTGTACCTCTAATAATACATGTGCATCCGCCCCTGCTGAAAACAACTTGAACAAAATGAAGAAGATGACCGTTGAGAGTGATCTCAACGGATATAATAACTAGGGGTTTACAAGGTCCGGTTTGGACGATTTGAGGGTTGAAGTATGGACTAAACCAAATAATACGGTTTGAATAATTTTCAAACCAAACCGACCAAATTAATATTTCAAACTAAACCAAATAAAATGGTTTGGTTCGGCCGGTTTAAAGGTTTGAAACACGACCTTAACGAGCAAAGTCAAAACGTAAAAAATCTCCTATTTTTAGCTACAATTTATATGAGAAATTAAAAAATTAATAGTGGCTCTCATCGGCAAAGTACGAGACAATCTTAATAAAAATAAACAATTAATGACATCAAAAAAATAATACTTCCTCCGACCCATTAGTGTAGTCCCATTTCTTTTCGGCACGAGAATTAAAGGTTGTGAGTGTAGTTGAATTAATATTTTATTGGTGAGAGTGAAAAAGTTTGTCATTTTAGGAAAATGAGACTATTTTATGGAACAAACAAAAATGAGAAATGGGACTACTCCTGCGGGACGGAGGGAGTAGTTCATATCACATTCTCAAACATATTAATAAGGTCAAATTATTAAGATGTGATAACGGTGAAGCCGACCTAGAGAACAGAGAAGACAATAAAGGTAAAGAGAGACATTTGAATAAAATTATGAGATTGGAATATTTGATAGTTTAATGTTTATTTTAGATTTCAGAAAATAAATAAAAATGAGATTGAATTATTTAATAGTTTAGGTTTTATTTTAGATTTCAAAAAATAAATAAAAATGTAGGAGAAAAATGAATGTTGCATAGAAGATTTGAACTCATGCCTCTTAAAACCTAAAGTCTAGCTAGACCCACTGTACTAAATGTATTAAATTTTCAGTTTTAGTATAAAATATAATCTAAATATTTAGTATTAATATAAACGGTCCGGTCTGGTCCAAAGAGCCAGTTTATCTACTAAAACTGTGGACTAAACCAATTAATATAGTTTGAAACTTACGGCCCGGCCGACCAATTTTTACACTTGTCAAACCGGTAAAATCATTTTGGTTTGACCGGTTTGGACCGAACCATGTACACCCCTAATAATAACTACCTTCAATCCAGCCATTCAATTCTTCTTGAACACGTGTCAACATCTACGCGCTTCATTACTTATAAAAACGTAACAACTGAAACACGATTTCTTCTCTTCCTTTTAACAAACAAATTTTCACTCCACACTTAACCAAAATAACGAGCTGGAAATTATCCTTAAACATGTGTAAGTCACTTTCGACAATACTCCATCCTGACTTCACATGATTAACAACACCAACCACAATTATATCAAAGCATTCCCCTCACTTCTGTTCCGCTAAAGAACCAGTATGCTGACCCAAAAGAGATCAACTCATTCCAACCTGCTTCAAGCAAAATTGAAACTTATCAGCAAGAATAACCTTTGTAAAGGCATTTGCTGGATTCTCACTTGTGTGAATTTTAACCATCTTGACCAGGCCCTTGTCAACAATGTCTCACACAAAGTGAAACTTTATATCGATATGTTCAGAATGATCATGAAAAACTTGATGCTTAGCAAGACAAAGGGCACTTTGGTTGTCACAATGGATATAGACCACCTTTTGCAGAATTCCAAGTTCATTTATGATTCCCTTCAGCCAGATCCCTTCCTTTATGGCATCAATTATTGCCATAAAATCTGCTTTTGTTGTGGAAAGAGCCACCACTGACTGCAGCCTAGACCTCCACACCACAACCGTTCCAAACAGTGTAAAAACATAGCCTAATTGAGACTTTCTAGTGTCCTGGCTTGCAGCAAAGTTAGAATCAACATACCCTTCTAGAGCATGATTGTGTGAGTAGACTTTTCTCTCAATTACAAGGCTTGTCTTGTTTGAACCGTTCAAATACCTCAGAATACCCAATAAAGCATTCCAATGAGGCCTTCTAGGAGATGACATATATCTACTTCTCATGCTTATTGAATAAGTAATGTATGGTCTTAAACAAACCATGAGATACATTAGACTTCTAACAAGACTTGCATATGGTATCTTCTACATATCACTGATTTGAAAGACTTTGTGACTCAAACAACTTAATATTCATTCATATAGGTATAGCCAACGGTCTGCTCTGAACCATATCAAAGTTCTTCAGCACCTTAACCAAATAGGATGACTAATGCAACTTCAGCATATTGTTACCTCTGTCTCTGTCCAAGTCCATGCCAAGTATTTTGCTGTCTCTACCTAGGTCCTTCATTTCAAATTGCATCTTCAAGTCTTCCTTTACTGTTTCAACACCAGATAAAATATTTGCAGCCAATAACATATCATCAACTTATAGTAATAGGTAGATCAAACCAGCCAGAAATCCATGTTTAATATATACACAATTATCAAAAGTTGACCTCTTGAAACCAATACTCTTCATGTGTGCATCGAACTTTCTATTCCATCGCCTTGGGCTTTGTTTTAAGCCATACAAGGACTTCCTTAAAACCAAAACCTTGTCCTCTTCTCCAAGTGAAATGAATCCAGGTAGCTGAGACATATGAATTACCTCTTCTAGTTTCCCATGTAAGAAGGTTGTTTTAAAATCTAGTAGATGAAGTCCCATTTTAAATTGAACCACCAAGGCTAGTAGAATCCTTATGGAACTCACTACAGGTGATAACCCTTCATGAAAATTACTCATTCCTTTTGTGAATAGCCTTTTGCAACTAATCTTGCTTTGTATCTTAGTTGCACTTGACTATTGTTCTCCAGTTTTCTCTTAAAAATCCATTTGCATCCAACACTGGATTTTCCTTTGACCTTGTTTACCAAAATCTAAGTTCCATTCTTTTACAGAGAAGCAATTTCCTCTTCCATTGCTTTCAGTCATAGGTTGCCTTCCATTCCTAAAATAACTTCCTCAAATGTTTTTGGCTCTTATGCATCAAGTTTCTCAGCAACATTGAGATTGAGAAACATCACATCAGTTTCACTGAAGCGTTTTGGGGGTGATAAGCTCGTATTTATACTCACTCATCGCATTATTTTTTAATTTTTTTTTTGCATTTTAGTTTATTTTTATGAATAAATTGAGCATGAGTGTATTTTGGAGGGTGTTGTGCTTGTGGTCCAAAGTTTTGTAGGAAAAATGAAGAAAAAGAGCAAAGTTGGTCAAAAGATGAATAATTTCGCCACAAGGCTTTCTGTTTTGATCGACGCAAAGAGGCCGACGACCGACACACGAAAGCTGCTCGTGTCGACCGAAATAGCCTTGTGTCGGTCGGCGCAAGTTTGTCAATGCAAGGCCAAGTCAAGATTTTGAGGGATCGAGGCATGGAGTTGCACGTCGATCGACGCAGCACTCATATCGGTCGACGCGCGTGTTCTGAAGAAGGAAATATCAAATTTTGCACGTTTTTGAAGAATTTGGAGGAGGAAATTTGCAAATTGAAGTTTTGGTCAAATTTTGAGAAGAAAATACCACGTTCCATCAACTCCTACCATTCAAGAGCACAACCCTACGTCTATATAAACTCTAGTTTGGCTCATTATCAAGTTCCAATTCGAGTTCCAGTTTTTTGTTTTAATTTTTACTCTTTAGTTTTCAAATATTGAAGGGCTGGAACCAAACTCATTATTTTTCCTGTACTTTATTTCTTTACTTTTTGTTTCAATGTTTAATTTCATTATGCTAGGCTAGAATCTTAATCAGATTCTAGGGTTTTTCCATTTGTGATACATGTTTTCATTCGAGTTATTCAAACCCTTTAATTGGTTTAAATTCTTTGGTTTTAATTCAAATCTTATTTCAATTGAAGGATTGAGAGATGAAGATTGGAAAAGTTTTTTATTATTAATTGATGGAATGAGAGGTGAAGATTAGTAATAGGAAGTGAGAGTTTAATACATTTGATTTTCTTTCCAACAAAGAAGAATTCAATTGTAGGTTACATCACTGCTGACTCTATACACCAAAGTCTATAGCCTTTTGTACCTTCTAGATAACCCAACATTACACACCTTAAGGCTCTAGGCTCAAGTTTGTCATGTATTATATATGAGTAAAAGACAAACATCCTAAAGGTTTTAGGCAAGAATAATCTGAAATCTTACCATGCCAAACATGATCTGGGGATTTAAATTGTAAAGTAGTAGAGGGACTTTTATTAATGAGATAAGGTGTTGTTGCCAAAGCTTCACCCCAGAATATCTTGTCTAGTCCCGATCCTTGCAATAAACATCTCACTTTTTCAAGAAGAGTTCGATTCGTCCTCTCCACAATCTCATTTTGCTGTGGGTTGTGGGGAGTTGTCCTGTGTCTTTTTATACTGCTCTTATCTACAAAACAATCCCAAATCTTCAGCCAAGAGCTCCAAGCCACTATCTGATTTGATGCATTTAATTTTTACATCCTTTTTATTTTCAATTTGAATGCACCAGTCCTTTAGTTTCTGTGTTGTCTCTGATTTTGCTCTTAAAAATTTCACCCAAACCTTCCTTGAGAAGTCATCTATTATAGAGAGGAAATATTTTCCTTCTCCCACTGTCTTAGTTTTAGCAGGCCCTCAAAGATCCACATGAATGCATTCTAAAGGTTGTGAACTTCTATATTGGTTGGTTTTGTATGGTAACTTCTTACTTTTTGACAACAGACATTCTTCACACTTGTTCAGCTCAAATGTATCTCCCACTTGAATTACACCTTGTCCTTTTAGTTCATCCAATCCTCTTGCACTTAAAAGACCTAGCCTAAGATGCCAAGTCTTGCAATTCAACCTCTTAATAGTTTCTGATTGGCCTACTACTGTTTCACCAAACAAGTAGTATATATTGTTCACCCTTTTCCCTTTAAGATTGATGTGGCATCCTTTACTTATTGTAATACCACCTTCTGAGCCTTCGAACTTTTATCCTTTGGACTCCAGCACACCAAGTGCTGTCAAGTTCCTTTTTACTTCTGGTATGTACCTCACCCCTGTGAGCAGCTTTGATTCACCTCGATGGTTTAGAATCCTTATAGTACCTATGTCTTTTATTGTACAGGTATTGTTATTTCCCATAATAACAGAACCATTCTCCACCATCTTAATATCATAAAAGCAATGTAGATTTGGGCTCATATGAAAAGAACATCCCAAGTCCAATATCCATCTGTCATCTCCTTTCTCATCAACTATATTCAGGATTTCATCCACTGTTTCTTGTACCGATTTCACTGTATTCGGGCCATGGTTTTGTTGATTCTTTTGTTTCAAAACACCATAATCTTTGATAAGATGCCCAACCTTCTTACAATAATGGCAAATTCTTGTATCTTGGCCTTGAACTGGTTGCCTGGTTTAGGCTGGTTTTGCTGAAACCTTCCTCTTCCAAATGAATTTATGTTGTTTTATGTCCCTTCATGAAACCAGTACTTGGCTTGTCACTAAACCCAGACCTATTCACCTTATTGAAATTCTTGTAATTTCCTTTTCCTTGGTTCTTTTTTACCAACAACCCAACTCCAAAGGATCGTTGTGTGAATGGATGAATTTCTGATAGTTTCTTCATCTCCTTATGTTTTATGGTTGATTGAACATCAACCAGAGTGATTGTCTCAGACCTGCCATATATCATTACATCCTTGATGTTTACATAAGATCTTGGTAGTGCATTCAATAAATGTATTAACTTATCTTCATCATCCAAGGCAACACCTATGTTCTGCAGGTTGTCGATTGCTTTATTGAATTTTCATCTAATTGATCCAATATGCTTCTTTCATAAGAGAATCTATAGGTGTACAAATTCTGTTTTATGAAGAGTCGATTTGCCAGTGACTGCCATATACAGATCCACTAACTTCTTCCACACTTTTGTTGGAGAGTCTTCCTTTGCTACCTCTCTGACGACCTTGTCATCAAGGCTTAGAAAAATCGTACTTCTAGCCTTATTCAACAATTTTTTCTTCTGCTCTAGATCTTGATCTTTGAATGCCTTAGTTTCATCTTGAACTGCCTCATCAAATCCTTGTTGGATCAATATGGCCAACATCTTTATCTTCCATAGGCCAAAATATTCTTTCCACTAAAATTTTCAATGTCGAACTTTGCAATGGCCATATTGTTACGAATTTGGACGACTAAATGATCAAACACAAACAAGAACACACCGATATACGTGGTTCGGCAATTGCCTACATCCACGGAGGGTTACACATGATTTTATTGCTCGACGAAATTAGATACATGATTACACACAGAAAAACCAGAAGATCTCTGCAACTCTCTCTCTCAGCTGAATGAAGAAGATGAATTCTGAAAACTGTAACTGCTGCTAACTGTAACAGACTTCACCAACAGCTATATTCTTTCTCCCAATTAACTTCCCAGATCTCAACACGTGTCACCAATCTATCTGGTTACTTATAAAAACGTAACCTCCATAAATACAACTTCAACTTCTCACCACTCAGACACAAACTAACTTCACAACACTTCAACAAATCAGAACTCCAACAAGCATAAACTTCAACATGCATGAAACTCTAACATGCATGAAGTCACATCACTTCAAATCTCCCTCCTAACTTCATGTATGCCTGAATCACCAAACATGTCCATCACAATATTTCCCTCAAGCTAGTCCCATTACAGAACGCAAAAACTGATTACAAAATCAGCAAACTCCCATTAGTTCCAAGAAATATTGAAACTTTGATCTTGGAATCACCTTTGTTAGAGCATCAGACTCTGAGTTCTCCTTTCTTTCAAACATCAAGCCAAGATGTAAAGTACCCTTAAGATACCTCAAGATTCCCATCAGAACATTCCAGTGAACTCTTCCAGGACATGACATGAATCTACTTGTCATGCTAATCGAGTAACATATATCAGGCCTTGTACATATCATCATGTACATCAAACTCCCTACTAAACTTGCATAAGGTACTTGATCCATATACCTCACCTCTTCTTCAGTGTTTGGCTTCATTGCTTCACTCAATTTTGTGTCTGCACTCAGAGGTAATGCAAGAGATCTATGTTGTCTCATCCCAAACTTCTCAATGACCTTGAGTAAATATTCTTCCTGCTGTAGCTTTAATCTCCCAGCTGATCTTTCCCTTTGAATGTCCATCCCCAAGATCCTAGATGCTTCACCTAGATCTTTCATGTCAAACTCTGCCTTTAAGTCAGCTTTGACTTGCTTGATATCAGACATATGCTTCCCAGCTAGAAGCATATCATCTACATATAAGAGTAAGTACACCAAACTAGAATCACAACCTTGCTTCAGGTAGACACACTTGTCAAACTTAGACCTGTTGAAGCCAATCTTTAACATATGAGCATCAAAACGTTTGTTCCACTGTCTCGGACTTTGTTTCAGCCCATAGAGTGATTTCTGCAGCAAACATACTTGATCTTCCTTTCCAGGTTCAGCAAACCCTGGTGGCTGATCTATATAAATGATTTCCTCTAATTCACCATGTAGGAAAGCCGTATTAACATCCAACTAATGTAGCTCAAGATCCAACTGTACCACAATAGCTAATAGGATCCTAATTGAGCAATGTTTGACAACATGTGAGAATACCTCAGTGTAATCCACTCCCTCCTTTTGGGTAAAACCTTTTGCAACTAATCTTGCCTTGTATCTCACTTGTGGTGGATCTGACTTCTCAATCTTTCTTTTAAACACCCATTTGCAACCAACTATTGATTGAAACTTTGGTTTATCTGCAAGGATCCATGTTTCATTCTTTCTTAGTGATTGCATCTCTTCAATCATAGCTTCCTGCCAAAGTGTACTTTCTGAACCTGTGCATGCTTCTTCAACTGTCTTTGGCTCTGTATCTTGTAGCTTCTCTGCAATATTTAGGCTTAGAAAAATGGCATCTGCTTCTGAAAATCTTCTCGGAGGATGGATCTCCCTCCTCACTCTGTCTCTTGCCAACCAGCAATTTGTTAGAGTTGGCTGTCTGTTGATGTCAGACTTCTCTGTACCAGAAGTTTCAGGTTTTTGTTCTTCAACTTCAGGTTCATCCTTAACATTTTTGAAATCATGAGTTGTTTCAGATGCCTCTTCGGATATTATTCCCTTATCTTTCTTGTGCAAATAAGGCATCACCAGCTCATTAAATGTAACATCCCGACTAGTAATGACCTTTTGTTGGTTTGGCTCTATGCACCATAATCTATATCCTTTCGTACCAGAAGGATAGCCAAGCATAATGCACTTCAAAGCTCTAGGAGCTAACTTATCTTGCCTAGTATGGACATAAGCAAGACAACCGAAGGGTCTCAAATAAGAGTAATGTGGTTTCCTCCCATACCACAACTCATCTGGAGTTTTGAGCTCCAAGGCAGTAGATGGAGACTTGTTTATCAAGTGACAGGCTGTAGCCAAAGCCTCACCCTAAAACCCCTTCGACAAACCAGATCCAAGCAACACACACCTCACCCTTTCCAAAAGGGTTCTATTCATTCTTTCTACCACTCCATTTTGTTGTGGGTTGTATGGAGTGGTTCTATGTCTTTTGATTCCCTTTTGTCTGCAAAAGGAATCAAACTCTTCACTCAGGAATTCCATGCCATTATCAGTTCTTAGGTATTTTATCTTCCTTCCCTTTTCATTCTCAACTAGATATGTCCACTCCTTGAATTTCTGAGCAGCTTCATCTTTTGTTTTCAGAATGTGAACCCATACTCTCCTGCTGTAATCATCAATGATGGACAGGAAATATCTTCCTCCACCAAGAGTTTCTGTCCTAGATGGCCCCCACAAATCAGAATGTATGTAGTCCAAAGGCTTGCTGCTTCTCCTTTGACTTGGTTTGAATGGTAACTTCTTGCTTTTGGCTAATATGCACTCCTCACAGCTGCTAAGATCATGCTCAGCCTCATAGGTGATTAGACCTTGCTTCTTTAGTTCAACCAAGCCTCTGTGACTGATATGTCCAGTCCTCAGATGCCAAAGCTTGCAATCCACAGCCTTGACAACACTAGATTCTCCACAAATTATTTGTGCAAACAGATAGTACATGTTGTTTAACCTCTTTCCTTTCAGCACCTCAACACCTTCCTTACAAACTGCAATGGTGCCTCCATCTCCAACAAACTTGAAGCCTCTTGCTTCAAGTGTACCCGAGGATATAAGGTTCCTCTGAATTTGAGGGATGAACCTCACATCTGTTAGAGTTTTGACATCTCCCTTATGATTTTGGATTTTGACTGATCCAACACCTTCAATCTTGCAAATGTGATTGTTACCAAGGATCACAGTGCCCATGTCCTTCAAAGTTAGATCCACAAACCATTCCTTCCTTGGACACATGTGGAAGGAACATCCTGAATCAAGAATCCAGGAATCATCTCCAACAGCCTCCATTATATTGAGAATCTCATCTGTTACATCTTCTGTTGAACTTACAAGATTGGACCCTCTTTGTTGATAGATTCTCTTTTGCTTCAACACACTGCAGTCCCTAATTAGGTGGCCCGGTTTCTTACAATAATGACACACCCTAGACTCCTGAAAGTTACCAGGAGCCCTAGCCTCTTGCTGCTGTGAAGCTCCATAAGGCTTCTTCTGAACATATGTTGGTTTGTAATCCTTTCCTTGGTTTGGATTGAACCTCTCTTGATTTCCTCCTTTGTTAAAGGTCTGATTCTTCTTTTGAAAACTACTTTTCTGACCCTTCTTGATGTACAACCCCATTCCACTCTGATCATTTCTAATAACCACTGAGAACTTCTCCATTTCCTTTTGTTTGATGGCTGATAGTACATCCTCTAATGATATTCCCTCTGATCTTCCATACACCATAGCATCCTTCACACTTGAGTAGGATTTAGGCAATGCATTTAGGAGGTGTATGGCCTTATCTTCATCATCGATCTCTACCCCAATGCCTTCAAGCTCATCCACAGCCTTGTGGAAGTCATCTAATTGATCTAGCAGGTTTCTTTCATCATTAAACTTGAAACCATAGAGTCGTTGCTTCATATAAATCCTGTTGGCTATAGATTTAGTCATGTATAGCTTCTGTAACTTCTTCTATATGTCTGCAGCAGTCTTCTCCTTGGTGACCTCACTCAGTACCTTGTCATCCAAACTAAGGAGTAGAGTACTCATGGCATTCTCCATTAACTTGGCCTTCTTATCAGCTGTCTCTCCAACAAACGCTTTGTCAGAGTCGGGCAGAAGGGCATCAACCAATCCCTCTTTGGTGAGTATAGCTCGAATCTTTATTTTCCATAATCCGAAATCATTCTTCCCCGAAAACTTATCAACTTCAAATCGACTTGAAGCCATAACTTTCACACACAGATAAACCCCTTTCTTCACAGACAATTCACAAAACCCAGAAATTTTCAGAAAATACAAAACTGAATTAGAGAGTTCCAATCACACAAATTCCACACAATTCGCAATCAAATGAGCAGCAGTTCTAAACTTCCCAAATCAGAATACGAAAATCCCAGAAAATCCAAGAATAAGACTATTCGATGTCTTATTAATCACAGACAAAACAGAAATACTCACAGGGGGCAGAATTTCTTCAAAGAACCTCGTTGTTGCTCACACAAACTCTGCAAAACAATTTCTCAATCCCAGAATTTGATCATCGTCGCCCCGTTCCCACAGACGGCGCCACTTTGTTACGAATTTGGATGACTAAATGATCAAACACAAACAAGAACACACCGATATACGTGGTTCGGCAATTGCCTACATCCACGGAGGGTTACACTATGATTTTATTACTGGACGAAATTGGCTACACGATTGCACACAGAAAAACAAGAAGATCTCTGCAACTCTCTCTCTCTGCTGAATGAAGAAGATGAATTCTGAAAACTGTAACTGCTGCTAACTGTAACAGACTTCACCAACAGCTATATTCTTTCTCCCAATTAACTTCCCAGATCTCAACACGTGTCACCAATCTATCTGGTTACTTATAAAAACGTAACCTCCAGAAATACAACTTCAACTTCTCACCACTCAGACACAAACTAACTTCACAACACTTCAACAAATCAGAACTCCAACAAGCATAAACTTCAACATGCATGAAACTCTAACATGCATGAAGTCACATCACTTCACATATCACACAAACAAAGTTCAGACCTTATCTCAAAAACCCAAAAAACTCCTTTCTCAAGAATCGAAAACACAATACTATCCAGCCAATCTCAAGATTTGGAAAAACAATTATATCTTACAGAGTGGGAGGTACCTTCAAGATTGTACCCAGAAAAATTGACCGATTGTCAGCTACACGCAAGAAGTGAACTCCTCCGATTTTCAAGCTCGTATTGACATTTTTCACAGACGGCGCCACTAGTTATAAAAAAACTGATTCGAGCTTGAACAATTTCCACCAAACACATAAACATTTGAACAATCACAAAAAACAAAAACATAAGGTTTTTACGTGGTTCAATAATCGCCTACATCCACAGAGTGTGACACTTCGGAATTTTATTAATCGTGATGGTTTATAGAATTACACAGAAAAACTCAAGAAAAACTCTTTGTTCTCTCTCTCTAAAAACTTGTTGCTATCTCTGAAAACAACTCGAACAAAATGAAGAAGATGAACGTTGAGACTGTTCTCAACGGATATAATAACTACCTTCAATCCAGCCGTCCAATTCTTCTTGGACATGTGTCAACATCTGCGCGCCTCATTACATATAAAAACGTAACAGCTAAAACATGATTTCTTCTCTTCCTTTAACAAACAAATTTTCACTCCCACATTGAACCAAAATAACGAGTCGCAGATTATCCTCAAACACGTGAAAGTCACTTTCGACATTAATCGATTCTACATATTTATAATTTGATCAATTTTTTATAATTAACATCACTGAATATTGATAAGAATGTCTAACGTCTCCTATTTAGGGTGTAGTGGTGAAAGTGTTTTATTTATGATTAATAGATCATAATTTTGAGAATTTTTTGGAGATACTTGAGCGTTGTGAATTTAAAATAAATAAATTCATTTAAAAAAAACTAAAAGAATGTTTAACGCCCAAAAATAGTAATAACAACAAAAGATTAAGACAATCAATTAGAAATAAATAAATATAAATTTAGAATGGGCACCCCTTCAAATATAAATTAAACTGCGATTTAATTTCATAATTGAAAAAAATTACGCAATTTCAACTAGACCACCTAATAACTCTTAAAAGAATAGCGTGTGATTTACCAAATCTAAGCCTTGAAGATTTTAACATGCATGTGCACAAATTATAATATATATTAAGATAAGATATTCATATAAATAATTTGAAAATGTACCCAAATATGTACGCACACACATTAATTTATAACGAAATTGTTTTCAACTTTGGTATATGTGTAAATTATTATCTCCATCATTTAATAGTACTACCACATGAGATTTTCATGAGTAAGGAATTAACTTGTAGGATTTCTTGAGAATCATACATATTTATAGTATTATCTTATCCTTTTACTTGAATATTTGTATAGATGAGTTGGGTTCTAACTAACACCTATCCAGCTGTTGAATATGACTTGCATGTTTATATAATTTAACAACAATTGCAAGTTTATTTCCTTCAATTTTTTTTTTAAAAAAGAAAAGAAAATGTGTTCATTTATATGTACACTTCCTTCACGGTATGAAACTCAACATTGTAATTTCCCTTAAATTTTTTTTTTTTTTTTAAAAAGCAAGAGTAATCCATAGTTAAAAATATAAAACAAACCAAACATACTCAATTTCAAATTAGTCGTATCATATTGTCAGACTTCTCGATCGAAGCCAATTCAAACTGAATTTGTTTTAGTTGAAAATATTTAAATTAGTCATATAATATTGTTAGACGGCTCGATCGAAATAAATTTAGACTGAATTTGTTTTGTAAAGAAATTTTATCCTAACTTTTCAATCTCCTTACAAGCGCATGACAATGACAAGATTTCAGATTAACTCGTATATATGATTTTATAAATTTCCTTCGAAGAAAGAAATAGATAAGAAAAAATTAAGTTGGCAAAACGATACAAAATGTAATTAACATCCAAGGGAAGAGCCTTGAAGTTGAAGAAAACAAGTAAACAACATTTGAATAATAACAACAATAATAATGTGAAACTATAATATATTTTCTTCTAAAAAAGACAAATTTCAACTTTAGCAATTTGAACAATTGAAGTGCATTAGAACAAATAGTTTTACGACAAATCACCTAATCCTTCATGTAAAAGCGAATAAACAATGAAAAAGTACTAATTTTCCGGATCGAGTCAATTCTTGCCCACACCAGAATCGGATCGCATTCCATTTTTCTGCCTTTGACGAAATTTTCATTTTTGTTAACTTCTGGCAACTCTCATCTCATCGTTGATTATTTTCATTGTACTCAATTTTTTAGTGAACTTTTAGTCGGAGGACTGAAGAGTGGACGTAGAATAGTTGTTCGAACCACTATAAATCATTTTCTCTCTTTTACTGCTTTTATTCGTTATTGTGTGCGTGTGCATACTTGAAACTCAACACACCAAGTGTTGTAGTATAATCTGCAATTGACTTAACGAATATTAAAGCTTAAACACATTTGATAAACACTTGCTAAGTAATATTACTATTTCCATCATCGCTTTTTGTAGGCCAAAGAATTTGATAGTGAAATATTTGTATCAAATTTTACAGGTGGAGTAAAATGTCACACACATTGCTTCATGGGACTTGCAACAATCTTTGAAGTGGATAGGCAGGAGAATGGTGACAGTGGTGGTGGTGGGAGTTTCTTGGGCAAGGTATCATGAGCTTCATCTCAAATCCATTCATCAAGAATTAGTTTCTTTTACTATATGAATTGATGATGGCTTGTTGCAGCTGGTGGAGAATATAGGAGAGTCAGTTGGCTTAGGCAAAGCAACTCCAAAAAGTATATGCAACTGTGGATCTTGAGAAAGCCAGAGTGGGAAGAACAAGATTGATTGAGAACGAACCAAGAAATCCTAAGTGGTCTGAATCATTCCACATCTACTGCGCACACATGGCCTCAAACGTCATCTTCACTGTCAAATACGCCAACCCCATCGGTGCAACTCTCATTGGACGAGCTTACGTAGCCTTTAACGAGCTTCTAGACGTTGATGAAGTGGATCGTTGGGTGGAAATCATGGATGAAGACAGGAATCCCATCTCTGGAGGCTCTAAGATTCATGTGAAGCTGCAGTTTTTCGACATAACTCGAGATCGGAATTGGGGGCGTGGCATCAAGAGCATGAAGTATCCAGGAGTTCCTTACACATTCTTCAAGCAGAGAACTGGCTGCCGTGTCTCTCTGTTCCGGGACGCTCATGTCCCCGACAAATTCATCCCGAAAATCGCCCTGTCCGGAGGGAAATCATACGAGACACACCGATGTTGGGAAGATGTGTTCGAGGCCATAAGTAACGCGAAGCACTTGATATACATAACTGGATGGTCTGTGTACACTGAGATCACATTGATAAGGGACTCGAGGAGGGAGAAACCGGGGGGAGACATCACCCTCGCAGAGCTGCTGAAGAAGAAAGCCGGTGAGGGAGTCCGAGTCCTGATGCTGGTTTGGGACGACAGAACGTCTGTGGGGGTGTTGAAGAAAGATGGACTAATGGCGACTCATGACGAAGAGACTATGCAACTCTTTGAAGGCACCGATGTTCACTCACTGCGTGCTGTGCCCTCGGAACCCTGATGACGGCGGCAGCATCGTGTCAAACTTGCAGGTCTCGACGATGTTCACTCATCATCAGAAGATAATCGTGGTGGACAGCGACATGCCTAATGGGAGATCGGATAAGAGGAGGATCTTGAGCTTTGTGGGCGGCATTGATCTCTGCGACGGACGCTACGACACTCCATTTCATTCCCTTTTCAGGACTCTGTAATCCGCCCACCACGACGATTTCCACCAGCCCAATTTCCTGGGGGCTGCCGTCACCAAGGGCGGGCCGAGGGAGCCCTGGCACGACATCCATTCCCGGCTGGAGGGGCCGATAGCGTGGGACGTGTTGTTCAACTGCGAGCAGAGGTGGAAGAAGCAGGGTGGAAAGGATGTGTTGTTGAAATTGAGGGAGGAGTTCGAAAATGTGATCGTTCCACCTTCTCCTGTCATGTTTCCCGATGATCAGGAGTCGTGGAATGTTCAGCTGTTCAGATCGATCGACGGTGGGGCTGCTTTCGGGTTCCTGGAAAGCCCCGAAGAGGCGGCCAACGCCGGCCTAGTCAGTGGCAAGGAAGAACTTCATCTACATTCACGCCATACGACGTGCAAAAAACTTCATCTACATTGAGAACCAGTATTTCCTGGGATCAAGCTTCGGATGGGGAAGCGACGACATCAACATTGCAGAGATAGGAGCTGTGCATCTCATCCCAAAAGAGCTGTCATTGAAGATTGTCAGCAAGATCGAGGCAGGGGAGAAGTTCAAGATCTACGTCGTGGTGCCCATGTGGCCAGAGGGAATCCCGGAGAGTGGATCGGTGCAAGCCATCTTGGATTGGCAGAGACGAACAATGGAGATGATGTATAAAGACATTATCAAGGCCCTTCGAGACAAGGGCATGGATGATGATCCTAGAAACTATTTGACATTCTTCTGCCTTGGGAATCGGGAAATGAAGAAGAGTGGTGAATACGAGCCCTCTGAGCAGCCTGAGCCCGACTCAGATTACCTTCGAGCTCAACAGGCTCGAAGGTTTATGATATACGTACATTCAAAGATGATGATCGTACGTTTATACATGTTCTTAACTTTATTGTAATATTATTGATGAAATAAATATTTACATTGGATATGTTGCATTGCAGTGGATGATGAGTACATTATAGTTGGATCGGCCAACATCAATCAAAGATCAATGGATGGAACAAGGGACTCGGAGATAGCAATTGGAGCCTACCAACCCCACCATTTGACATCCACGAAGCCAGCTCGAGGCCAAGTCCATGGCTTCCAGATGTCATTATGGTACGAGCATCTTGGGATGCTCGATGACACCTTCCTCTTACCTCAGAACGAGGATTGTATAAGGAAGGTGAATGATTTAGCGGATAAGTATTGGGATATGTATTCTAGTGAAGACCTCCAAAGGGACCTTCCGGGGCACTTGCTCCGGTACCCCATCGCCATCAGCAGCGAAGGGGCGGTGACGGAGCTACCCGGCACCCAATGCTTCCCCGACACCGAGGCTCCATTGCTTGGGGCCAAGTCGGACTACCTCCCTCCCATCCTCACTACCTAAGGCTAAAGTTGTCTCCAAATACATAAATGATTGATGAGTTATATAATGAATCCTTACAGAGATATTTAGGAATTAGTCAGATTTTTTGAGTTTTGCTTCTGTCTTTTTCTTTTGGGATTATGTTGACCATCAACGACTATGCTGTTTTTTGATGATAACATAACATGTGTGAATCTTTTTCTTTGTTGGTTCTGTTTTGATTTAAGATAACCCCAGTTTGTAACATAATCAATGATTTTGTGGATGATTTAACACAACATGTCAAATAGATTACAACAAGCTTATTTCACATACACACACAGACTTGTTTTTCTCATCCCACAACAAACCAAGGCTTAATTCACTTGAACTTCCTTAACATCCTTCTTTGCCTTCTCATTCTTTGGTATCACTACGTTGAGAACTCCATCCTTCATCTCAGCCTTGATTTCATCAACTTTCGCATCTTCCGGCAGCACCAAGCTCGTGTTGTAATAACCGTAGCTACTCGACGACCACATCTCGTCGTCGGATTCTTCTTCATGCTGATCTTTGTGCTCCGCTCTTATGCTCAGAACCCCGTCCTCCACCGTTATCTTCACTTCGTCCTTGCCGATCCCCGGCATGTGGTACCGGAGCTTGTAGCTGTCGTCGTGCTCCCGCCCCATCAGCTGCGGCGGCGCTACATTCTCCAGCAGCCTGTTTATGTTTTCCGTTGCTTGGATCAATGCGTTTCCCAATCCGGAAGGGAAGATATCTGCAAGTTGGGCATCACAAACATTTCATGAATCATAACGCTTTTTATCATACAAAATGTCATACGATATAAGAAATTGACATCATAAATCATAATCACCCCAGAGAGCAGGGACGAAGTCACGGCCGTCTCTCCTCCACAGGCCGCTGCCCCTCTTGCTCCTCCGCCTCGGAAAGAGCTTGGGCTTCTTGCCGCCCTCTTGCACCGCCACCTCATGGGCGCCGCTCGCCTTCTCCGCTGCGGTGGAGGAGAGCCCCCGGAGGAACTGAGAAGCCCATGTATGTTTCTCGGGGGAAGTGGCGGAGGTGATGTTTCTGTTTCTGGTCAGTATTGAAGCAGAATATGAGCCCTTCTGCTGCAAATTCTTGAGAGCAAAACGAGCTAAAGCCATTGAATTCAGGTGAAGATTTTCAGACAAATTCTTGAATTTCCAAAATGCAATTGTTTTTTGTGAAGATTTTTGGGGAAATGTGAGAGATTTAAATAAATGAGGGAGGTGGAGAGGGTGGTTTCTAGGAGGGGCTGGAAAAAGTGGGAGGTAAGCATCAGAAGTTTCATGTTTATTCCTTTCCTCAATTATTACAATTATTATGTCAAGTCCAAGAGGTCTCCAGATTGTTTGAGCTTTTCTTGCCACGTAGTTTTCTTTTTGTATTTATACATATAATAATTTAAAAAATACTCCCTCCGTCTCAATTAAATTATCCCGGATTAACCGGGCACAATAACTAAGGAGCGTGAGTGTAGAGTAAGTTGAATGAAATTAATATTTTATTGTTGAGAGTGAAAAATTTGTCTTTTTTAGAGGGACAAACGAAAAAGAAAAGTAGGACAATTAAATTCGAACGAAAGAAGTATATTTTAAAATTATTTATCCTATTTAAACTTACACAATGTATTAAAAAATATTTTATAATAAAAAATTCGAGTCATTCACAACCATCTTATGGATTTCATTTAATTTTTAATTAATTTTAAAAAATTAAATAATATCATATAAACTAAATAAATAGTCACCACTTAAAAATAATTCTCCTAATATTTTTTAAGCAAACTTTTTGAGATTTTTTCATCATCTCTTTTCTTTGTTTTTCTTTGTCCAGAACAAGATAAATGTTTACTAGCTCAGGAAGAATGATAAATATAATAATAAAATCAAATAAATTAAAATCTAAAATCATTGTGGAAAGTTTTTAAAAAGTAAAAGAAATTTTTTAAAAATAAAAGACCTAGAAAATCACGTAATGCACCAAGAAAAATCTGATAGGATTTAAAAAAATTGCACAATATTATAATAAAAAATAATTGACATCATAGACAATATTTATTTAAGAAAAAAAATAAAGGACTACCTTATCAACTTGATGTTAGTTGCTATTTACTAAAATCCGTTTGTAATTTGTATGATATTGAAAAATAAAAAAGAAATAACAGAACTAGAGAAGCAATGAAAAAGTGAAGAGACAACAATTGCTTTGCATTATAGAAGAGAGATCAACATTTTGGTTGCCGTGTTATGCTAGAAATAATATAAATTTTAATATCTTAATTGATATCTTGAATAAATATTAATATTGGTTGCCACATGTGATCTTTGATACAAATAAATTCGTGGTGCCTCCATTGATGACGATGCAGTCATCCCCTATTGAGACAATGATTGCTTTGTAACATAAAATCAAGAAAGCTGTAGAAAAAAAAATTATGAATACATACCTGTTTGAATGATACAATCTTGAATTTGGACACAAATGAATAACTAATGTCTATGCCATTTGTGTTGGGACTTAATTTAGGGACAATTATCTGAAGATTTGAAATTATTGCATTGTTGCATTCATTTATTGCAATGTGGTTTTTCTGTTGTCCTTGTGTTTCAATCTGCTAACTTGAAGTTTGATAATGTCAGAGAATCTAAGTGTTTGCAAGAAATTACTCATCAAGATTAGTTTTGCACTTGTTTATCATATAATTAATGAAGTTGAATGTTATAACACTTATTGAATATTTTTTAACTTGCAGTTGGTGAATCATTTTCTTTATCCTGAAATACAAAAGGGACGTAAAAGTGTTAGTGTAGTAAGGTGTTATAAAAACTAACACATATAAAAAAGTAATTCAAATATTTTAAATTTTGTGTAACTTATTTGCCACCCCACCAGGTATTTCCTTGACCATCAATAGTTCCTTGTCCATTTCCTATCATAGAAAGTGTTGAAGATTTTGAAAGAGTAGCTGTTAGGAATATTATTAGAAATATTAAACCTCTTTATTGTTAATGGTTTTAAAATTATGTTTTGGTGCATCAAAGCTCAAGCCAAGCAATTGCCAATCTAGTTTCTAGTGACTTAGTATCGTGTCAAATGTAAAAGTCCTGTATAGGCAATATATACTCGAGTTGTAATAGAACTAGAAAAGAAGAAGAATAAAAAATGCTGAAGGAATCAGCAGATTTGATGATTGCTGAAGATCGCTGAAGAAGACAAGAGAAGGCTAGCAAATACGGTGGAATGCTGAACACACCCAAGAATGCTGAAGAAGTAACTCGAGCAGAATACGAAGATCTTAGCAAAGACTAGTGAGACGCCAGCCGTATGCCAACCGCCAGCAAACACTCTACAACAATAAGGAGGAACATTGGAGTCGTAAATCAGAAGGATCCAGATCACAAGGAAACCTGACGAATCAGAGAATAGAACAATCATCAGACACAACGGAGGTTTCAAGTTTAAACAAAAAGATCCGTTTTAACAAAGACGACCATAGATAGAAGCTACGCCAATCGGAGACGAGGAGAGTTGAAGAGTCTCTGTCCGCTGCAAAAAAAAGAAGAACGCAGATAGGCGAGCAATGCCTTTGAGTCTAACGAATAAGATTCAAAAAACCATTTGAATATTCACCTACAAATAGGTGTCATCCTAAATTTATTCAAAGGTTCGCAAAATTATATTCACAGAGAAAACTAGAGAAGATCAAAACACTCTCTACACTACGCGAACTCAACCGAGCTAGTACGTAATTGAAGCTTTTTCACAAGCTATCATACTTGAAGCTTGAGACCACTGAAGTATAACTTCTAAGGTTGATATTTGGATTATTTCTAATCCTAGAAAGAATGTAGCAGTCACCTTGCTGCGCAAGCGTGATTCTTACAGGCATCACCCGCATAAGGATAGGTTCTGAGAAGAACTATAAAACTCCCAACAGTCGACGTCCAAGGAGAAGGGAGGTTTTTCCTCACTCTACGGAGCGACAAGGTGAAGATTGAAGACCGAGGTGCTTGAAGGTGCGCGCTGACCAGACGGAGGAGCTACTCAACGTTAGAGATAAGGTCTGACATTGTACTCAATCTTTTAGTGAATTTTTAGTCGGAGGACTGAAGAGTGGACGTAGAATAGTTGTTCGAACCACTATAAATCATTTTGTCTCTTTTACTGCTTTTATTCGTTATTGTGTGAGTGTGCATACTTGAAACTCAACACACCAAGTATTGTAGTATAATCTGCAATTGACTTAACGAATATTAAAGCTTAAACACATTTGATAAACACTTGCTAAGTCGAAAACTTTGTAAGATAAGTGCAAAACTGTATTAATACTTCCGCTGCGTATAAAAACACTCTGATCGGGGACCGAAAAGTGGTATGAGAGCGGTTGGTCTTTACAGACTAGCTGCTTCTGAGTCGCTTAAGACCAGATCCACATTTTCCTTGCATATCTGTGTTCTTGTGTTTAGCTCAGGTTAAAAGCAATGGTGAAAAACTCGAAGTTTGGAAAGTTTTCTCCTGAAAGCTACTCCACCTGGAAAAAGAGGTCTTTGATCACATTGATGAATATACATCCCAAGATGAAGCAAGTGATCAAAAATGGACCCATCAAAACCCAAAAGGTAAAGACCAGGATTGGAGAAGACGTAGCAGGACCAGACGTAATGGTGGATAAGCCATACGAAGAATGGACTCAAGAAGATCGAGTTCGTGGCCAACAGGATTATGTAGCCATGGATTTAATCTTAAGTGCCTTGTCACCTACCCTAATGGCAGAAGCCTTGGAGTACAAGAATGCCAAAGAGATGTGGGACTTTCTCGGCACTCTAAGCATTGAGACAGATCATATGAAGAGAAACAAGCTACAACAATGGGTAGACAGGTATGAGTCTTTTCAATTGATTCCAGGTGAAACCATCAAGGACATGGAGGCCAGATTCAACACCATTTTAGCTGAGTTAAAGAAGCTGGGAAGAACGTACGAACGTACGAGCTTCCCGACATGAATTCAAAGATTCTCTCGAGACTACCAAATGAGGATTGGTTTGTCAAAGTGACCAGTCTAAAGGAGAAAGATCTGTCAGCAATAAGTACCAAAGAAGTGTTCACTCAACTAAAGACGCACGAATGAGACATCACATAGATCAACAAAAATGAAATTGTTCGTGCTGTAGTAACCATTGAAGAACCCATTGAGGATGCAACATTCTTCGTGAAGAGAGACGGACAAAAGTGGAAATCTAAGAAGCCATTCCACTCAGATCGACCAGTTCAATTCAGTTCGACAAAGGAGATTCCATCCACCAGCGGATCTCAGGGAAAAGAAGCAGAATGCTCAGTCAATGAGCTGGAAGAACAGATGAAGAGATTACAAAAGCTGCTGCTGATAGCCAAAGGGAAAAAGGAAGAATTCCAGCAAAGTCAACCAGCAGACAACAGAAATGTCAAGAAGACGCCAAGAACATGCTACGAATGTAATTACCCAGAGCATCTGAAATTTGAATGTCCTTGAATAGATCCAGAAGAAAGGGAACGATTGAGGAAGCTGTTCGAAAGGATAGCATCAAAAGTTGTTTCTAAAGCTTTGTTGACAAGGACGGAACTACCAGACAACCCAGATCATGACGATGAAAACTATTCATCAGAGGATGAAGAGGATGTTCTCATGGTATTCATGGTCGACATCAATGAAGAGCAGACAGGAGAATCAGATGTAGCTATCACAAGAAACCAGGTAACAAATTCTGTTTTGTCTTCTACTTCAACTTTTGATGATATGCAAGACACTGCTGATTCATGTTACTCGGAATCAGATGAGATAACAGTAGAATTTTTACAAAAAGAATTTTCAAAAGTTCGTGCATTAAATGATATTTTAGTAAAAGAAAATTCCTCGCTGAAATCTCAGCTTTCCGTTTTGACCACAAAGATTGAGAAATCTCGGTCAGCAGACGAGGAACGTTTAAAATTAAAAACAGAGTTCTTCTCCTTGAATGAAAAGTTTAATATTTTAAAACAGGATAATGAAGCTTTGAAAATAAAAAATTCCGTGCAAACTGCCTGTCAATGTAAATTTTCAAAGAGCACGAGAGATTTGAATGAGATTCTAAGTGTCCAAAGATGTTTGAAGAACTTCCATGGAATAGGTTTTGATGAAGGAAAAACAAGTGATGCTGAATCAAGTATGGTAAAGAAAATTGTCTTTGTCCCAGCGATTGGGAAGATTCAGCGATCTGCTAGAAAGGACGAGAGGGACAATTCTAAATAAATTGCTCAGCAGAAATGTTGGCAAGCTAACATCCCTCAGTTGACTACCCAGCAAAGACTGAATTATTGATCTGCTGAGAAGAGGTCAGCAATGTCCGAGTATGTAACCTAATAGACCATTCGATCTGCTAGGAAAGGTCACACAAATCCTAGCAAGGCTAAGCAATCTGCTGAGTCTGCAAGGAAGCCAGCATACACACCAAGTAGGAAGAACACCTACTTGAGGCTAAAGTCTAAAATAAAACATCTTCAAAAGACTATAATGGTTCAACACACTACTACACATTCTCATTCAAAGTATTACTCCAATAGGAACGGAAAGGTAGTGAAACATGACGACAAACAAAATGTCAAAATCACGAAGGTCTGAATTCCCAAAGGAACGATCCAGAGAACTAATCCTGCAGGACCCGTAATTGATCGGGTACCAAAAATATAACTTCTTTGTTTTGCAGGAACAGGGTCCAGGTAGAAGAATCTTAAGAAAATTAAAAGAATGGATCCTAGTCAGTGGATGCTTAGGTCACATGATTGGAGATGAAGAGATCTTCACAGAACTTCAAAAGATCAGAGGTCCTTCAGTCTCGTTTGGTGACAACTCAAAAGCTAGAGTAATCGGAAGAGGGTGCATTAAGCAGAATGGAATGCGAATAATCAACGTGGCCCTCATCAACAGTCTCAAGCATAATCTTCTGAGCATTAGCTAGCTAAGTGAAAATGGAGATATTGTTTCTTTCTTTGATACAGGTTGTGAGATTGCTGATAGGACCACTGGAGAAGTAAAACTTAGAGGAATCAGGAAAAAAGGACTCTATGTTGTGGATTGGGAAAGTGGTCAGCAATCATCATGCTTCATAGCATTCAACAAGGAAGAGACAAACTGGCTATGACACAAGAGGCTAACGCATCTAAACTTTAAGACTATCAATTATATTGCCAAAAATGATATTGTTACAGGACTACCCAAAGAAACCTTCAAGAAGGAAGGGATATGCAGAGCTTGTCAACAAGGAAAACAAGCCAAGGCGTCCTTCAGATCCAATCCGGAAAAAACCACATCAAATAGGATCCTTGAGCTGCTGCACATGGATTTATTCGGCCTGGTTAATCCACCCACCGTAGGTAATAAACAATATACCTTGGTTGTGATTGATGATTACTCTAGGTACACATGAGTGAGACTACTCAAAAGCAAGAACGAGTGAAGATTGTCCCTATTAGAGCTGATACTTCGAGTTCAGAACGACAAAGAGCTCACGGTGAAAAGGATAAGATCTAACAATGGTACAAAATTCTGTAACAGAACATTAATGGACTTCTGTGCCGACGCTAGGATAGGACATGAAATGTCCACTGCAAAAACACCTCAACAGAACGATTTGACAAAAATGAGAAATATAACTATCAAGGAAGCTGTGCGAACAATGATTGCGGATACAGATCTGAGTCAAAGATATTGGGGAGAAGCTGCAATGAATGTCTGCTACATGCAGAATCTAAGTGGTTTGAATCTTTGCTTCTACAAAACTCCCTACGAAATATATCATGGTCGTAAGCCTTCCTTAGCTCATCTTCGTGCTTTTGGTTCACTATGTTATATCCATAATAATGGGAAGTCGAAGTTAAGTACATTCTCTTCCAAAGCTAATGAAGGAGCGCTCCTCGGATATGGACATCCATCTCACAAGGGATATAGAGTACTTAACAAGACAACCAAGCTTGTGGAAATAACATGCAATGTTATTTTTTATGAAGCTACATTAGTGCGCAGGACTATGAGAAGTAAAAAAGATGAGATTCATGAAACCAATGATGTCAATGGACCTTCGAGCTCGAATACTTTCGAAGCTGAACCGATTGATTAGACTAGGTTAGTGAATGAGTCGTCATCTTCACTAGAGATCTTGACTGACCAACGAACAATCAAGATGGTCTGTGATGCAAATGGTAATGCTGAGGCCACCATAAATTCTCTCGAAGAACTCACATGTCAAGGGGGTACTCAAGATGAGGAAGATAACCTGCAAGACGAAAAGGCTGCTGAGAATCCCCAAAATGGCAAGAGAATTACTGAAGACACCTCTGTCAACCAGGAACAGACTGCTGAAAACAGGAGCTCTACACCAGAAAGTTCAAATTCAGCAGACGATACAACACAAGACAAATCTTTAGCAGAAGTAAACCCGTCAAGCATAGCAGACAGTCTGAACAACCTACAGCTTGTTGAAGTTCCAATTTCCAAAAGTCATATTGGAACGTCTAGCTGCCAAGCCATTCCAGTATAAGAACTGCAAAGACCAAAGTGGCTACTCAATTCCCACATAAGTAATCTTAGGAGATCTTGCAGATCCAATCCGAACCAGACACATCGCCATGCTAGCCTGCTTTATATCTCAATAAGAGCCTACCAAAGTGCAAACGCACTTAAGTCTACTGATTGGATGCGATGCAAGAAGAACTGTTAGAATTCACAAGGAATCACATGTGGGAACTCGTCGATCGACCTACACACCAGTCAGTAATAGGAACCAAGTGGGTGTTCAAGAACAAGCACAATGAAAATTGACTCGTCCTTTGCAACAAAGAAAGACTTGTTGGAAAAGGATATGCATTGTGCGAAGGAATAGATTTCGATGAAATGTTTGCTCCAGTTGCTCGCTTGGAAGCAATCAGGCTATTCCTAGCATATGCCGCTCACTATAGATTTAATGTCTTTCAGATGGACGTCAAAAGTGCATTCCTGAATGGTGAATTAAAGGAGGAAGTCTACGTGGAGCAACCTACAAGATTTGAATGCGGAAACAAGGTGTACAAATTAAGGAAAGCTCTCTATGGTCTGAAGCAAGCTCCAAGAGCATTGTACGAGACGTTATCACATTTTCTTCTCAAGAATGGATTCAGGAAGGGGAAGATCGACATAACACTCTTCTTAATCAAGGATGCTGAAGACATACTGATCGTCCAAATCTACGTGGATGACATCATATTTGGATAAAAAAATCTAACCCTATGTGAAAAGTTTGCTAGACTTATGCAGACTAACTTCCAGATGAGTATGATGGGAAAAATGTCATATTTCCTAGGTTTGCGAGGTCAGCAATCCAGTGATGGGATTTTCATCCACCAGAAGAAGCATACCAAAGATCTCATCAACAAATTTTGCCCAGAGAAGACGAAGACTCTGCGGATTCCCATGACCACAGTTTGTGAAATATCAATGGACGAAGAAGGCAAATCCGTGGACCCCACAACATACAGAGGTATTATTGGTTCTCTGTTATATCTAACGGCCAGCAGGCCAGACATTTCGTATGCTGTAGGAGTATGTGCTATATATCAAGCACATTCAAAGAAATTGCACATGGAGTATGCACGAAGGGTCGTCAGATATTTAAAAGGAACGAAATCCTTAGGAATTTGGTATCCCAGAGCAGATGATCTCACACTCGTTGGATATTCAGACTCAGACTTCAGAGGATGTCGAATTGATTGAAAGAGTACGAGTGGGACATGCCAATCCCTTGGTCATAAGCTGGTTTAGCAAGAAGCAACACTCCATAGCAACATTCACAATGAAAGCTGAATATGTGGCTGCTGGAAGTTGCTGTACACAGGTGTTGTGGATCAAACAACAACTTCAAACTATGAAGTCAGCATCAGTTGTGTTCCTATATACTGCGACAACAATAGTGCGATGTGCATTACTAAGAATCTAGTACATCACTCTAGGATGAAGCACATCGATATCCGACATCACTTCATCAGGGATCATGTTGAGAAAAAGGATATCTCAGTGGATTATATCAGGACATAAGATCAGCTAGCAGACATCTTCACTAAACCTCTAGCAAAAGGAAGATTCAAGGAGCTTTGTCTGAAGCTCGGTCTATTAGAGTTAGATGAGGTTATGGAAGAATGAGTCCCAGCTCTCATCCTGTTCTTGGATTTCTTAAAGTTCTCCAAGAATATTTAGAATTCTCGAATCTATTGGATTTATGGAATTATTTGGATTTCTTGAAGATTATGCGGAATAAGAGTGTGTCCAAGCTCACGCTCTTCAGAGGAATTTTTATAAATTCCACCCGATTGCTGAGTCCCAGCTCTCAGCAATCTTGACGGTCTAATATAGAAAAATATTAGTTTCAGCAGAACATGTCAGGAGAATGCTGAGTCCCAGCTCTCAGCATATAAAGATGACTGCTGAATCACGAACTGCTGAATCAATTTTTGTAAATTGATCAGGTAAGGGAACAAATATCGGGATACTCAACAACGTATCAAGTAAAGATCATCTTTAATGACAAAGCGATGATTGATATTCACTATCATTATCAAAGATTTTGTTCAAGGCTCGAGACGATTCAGTTCTAAAAATAGCGTCTCGAATGGCCACGTGTAAAGTCATATCAAAACTGTAGGTTCCCAAGGCAGACAAAGTGATTGGTTGAACAAGTCTCTAGGGCGAATACATCTATTTAAGGGGATGATAGTTATTTAGGAATTCATATCCAAAACCTCTAAAACCTAGAATAGTCCTATGCCTTTTATTCCCTTCATTCAAACCTTGTTTCTCAAGAGAAACCAGAAATGTCTTCTACCATTTCACCAAAATACATTTAGAATAGGTTCAAGCAACGTGACTTGGAAGCCTTCAAATTGAGAGGAAGAGTCGTAATCTTCACAGAGATCATATCTAAGAAGATTCTCTCAATTCTCGGTTCATCATTGACGATGAGTTTTTTGATATTAGAACCGAATGGAGATTTTAGATTCATTCTGTCAGGCCATGATAGCTTTCTCGTTAGAGAAATATAAGCTTGTCAGGTGGGTCTGAGGATGAATATTCCTTAGTCACATAATTTGAGAATACCTCTGGCTAAGGGTTCTCAAATAACTAATTCCTAATCTCTTCTTCCGTGCACCAATGTTGGAAAATGGAGACAAAGAAGTAGATGAAGAATATGTCTGTGGATGGAGTTGATGCAACTCGAATGCATCTGCTTGACATCCAGGGCAGCAAATAAGCATACTGGCAGTACATATTATACCCATCCTACTAGTAGGAAACATCTGTGATATTCCAGGTGCTGATAAGAGATATGGACAAGAGCACCGATCCAAGAAGATGGGGAGATCTGCTGGATTTGGATTTTCTTCCGTGTGCTGTTGATAAGTTCGTATTTTGCCTCACTTATCACGTTGTTTTCTTATTGTTTTCTTGCATTTATTTGAGTTTTTAGTTAATAATCAAGCATGAACTGTTTATAGGGGATATTACGCTTGTTGTGCTCAGATTTTGTAGGTTTAAGGCCAAAATCAATGAAAACCCGTACCGAAAGCAGTTGATGTTCAAAGAAACAATCACGAATTCTTCCACACATGGAATCTTAGCTAATGGAGCATGGAAATAGAAAAATATTTGAGTTATCTTTCCAACGCAATGGGAATCGGGTCAATCGGAGTTCGGGAGCACAAGTTTTGGCCAAACCATGAGACTGCGCAGAAGGAGCCAAAGGAAGGGATTTCTGGCAACACAGAAGCCTCTGTCTCGATCGACAGGGCCCCTGTTGATCAAAATAGAGGATTTTGTAGCTGTGTCGATTGAAATACAGCCCGTCGATCGACACGGACGTCGGAAATGCAGATTTTTGCCCAATTTCGAGATATTTCCGTCCCAATCCATTACCTTTTGAAGATTTGATTTCCCCCCTATAAATAGGACAAAGAGGAGCTCGAAAATTGTCCTTAATTTTCCTTTAATTTCAGCATCTTTATTTTATTGTTTTCTCTTTAATTTTTCCAGTACTCTTTAATTTAATTGTTGCTTTGGATTCAATACATTGAAAAACTCTAAGGTTTCTATTTCTTTAATATCAAGTAAGTTATTTTATGATTATTTCAATGTGTGTTTTTAATATGTTAGGCTAGAAACCTTAACAGGTTTTAGGGTTTTCCACATTCTTTTTAGCATGTGTTAATTCGATTAAATCCAACTCTTAATTAATTAGCTCAAATTCTATGGTTTCAATCCAAAATCTATTTTCAATTGAAGGATCAAGAGATGAAAATTGGATTAGGCTTATAGTTATTAATTTGAGACCGAGAGGAGATAATTAATAATAGGAAAAATAGAATTTTGATATAATTGGTTTTGTCTTAAAAAGAAGAATCATTTGTAGGGTTTTCAAATCTGTATCTTTATCGAGATTGACTAGTTTGTGTTCTTGAGAACAAGAGGTAAAATTCACTTTCTAGTAATCTAGGTTTTAATTTCCCAACCAAGGAGTTAATTCCAAAATATTAGATTTCCCACCTTAATAATTATTTTGGGTTTGGATTGATTGGTTATTGCATGTTAATTGGATTGGTTGATTTCCCTGGAATTTGTGTTTTTTATTATTGAATTTTATTTCAAAAGTTATTTTCTGTTTCGAAACAAAACCCTTCTCAATTTCGGATTTGCTCAAACAGTGAATAGATAAACTATGCCAGTACATAAAATACTTGTGTTGCACTATCCTGTGGGTTCGACATTCTTTTTGGTTTATAAATTTATTTGCATCGCTATATAATAATAAATCTGTAATTTTTACAGGCGATCAAATTGGCGCCGTTTCCGGGGATAGTCAGATTTTATTTTGTTATTGGATTGTTTTCATATTTTCTAGCTTGAGTTTTTAATTTTTTTTCTGCGTGCGTGTGTTTGTGTTTTACCTTTGTGTCGACCGACACCCTGCATGTCGATCGACAGTCCTGATGTTGATCGACATAACTAACATGTTCAAAATTTTGTCTTTTCTTTTAGATGCATGTGGAGCAATGAGAAGGAGATGGTGACCGACACATATCTGACTCGAGAAGAGCAATGGGCATTGGTTACTGAAGCATATCTACTAAGGAAGGAATTAAGGGAAATTTAAGAGAGGCAAGCAGCACTGCAAGTTGCTGATCAAGAGGTCAGTCCGGCTCAGCCCAAGAAGTCGATCATTGATGAAGTTTTGTCCAGAGTCAACCCATCATCGGTATGGATAAACGAGAGAACCAAAGTCGTAAAGGCTAATGGATCGATCATTGATGCCATCCTGTCCCGAGCTAACCCAAAAATGGAAACAAACATTGTCAAGGAGGACATTGAAGAGAAAGAGGCTGAGGACAAAGAAGAACAAGTTGAAGCTGAGCTATCTGAGTCTATTGATGTGGTCACTCCAGTACACAAAGAAGAGTTCAATCAAGCAAAGAACAAAGGAGAAGACCAAAGACGATTGCTAAAGGAGTTGGGGGCCATTGCAAATACGAATGAACCAAAGCCTCCTGTTTCATGCTCTCTTGACTTCAAGACCGCTTACTGTGCTCCACAGAATATCCAATTGTTGCAGTTGTTGCTGTACGTATTTCAACCTCCTTGATGAGTTTCACAAGCATCGTCGAGCCACGACGATAACCAAGGCACTTGATGGGAGCTTACCTATTATTTCATTTATTTCCTTTCTATTTTTCATTTATTTTTCGTGTGTTTGTTTTCTATTTTCTCGAAAAAAAATTCGGAGCTCTGTCTCGATCGACACAGAGGCGATCAACAGAGCACACTTCGAGCCAAATTTTGGGTTAACAAGAAGGCTCTGTGTCGATCGACACAGAGTGCCAGCAGCCACCAGATTCTATCTTTCGCGTTCTGCAGCCTCCGAGGGATAAAAAATTAGTGTCTGAGACCAACATTGAGGTATAGTTTCACTCGTAGTCTGATTTTCAAACTCATTCCCTTTGTGAATTGAATAAGCTTGGGGGAGGAGGACTTGAAGTTGAAGCTATTTCTTCCCTTTTACTTTATGCTCTCAGTTTGTTTAAATTTATGCCTAGTTTAAAAAGTTTTGCATGATTTTGTTGCATTGTTTGAATAAGTTGTGAATTTGTGAGAAAATTTGCGTATCTATGAGATAACCCTAGCAAGAATGCAAGATTTGAGTCGATTGACTTTAGTATGCATTGATTGTGATAGTGGTTGAGTATGCATATGAATGTAGAAAACCGCATGATTACTTATTTTGAAACTTATATTGACATGAAGTTGATGATGATTTGATGTTTGCTATGGAAGAAAAATTGTCCCAAAGTGTGAGAATTGAGCCTTAATTTTGTTTGTGAGTGTGTCTGTATTATTGAGTATCACTAGAACTTGCTTTGTTTCTTTTTCAAGACTGCTAAGTGTGCACAAGTTTAGGAAATGATTTTAGGCCATCTTTGTTTAGCCTATTTATCCCATACACTGTCCCTTTCAATGTTTTATCCCTAGTCAGCCCCATTGAGCCTTTAGTTTTCTTTCTTGACTTTGAGTAAGAAAAAGTCCTGGTTTTCTCTTGTCTATGGGAGAAGGTGGTGAATAAGGGAGGAATAATTGTAAGAAGATAAGACATTAGAAAAGGGTAAAAACAATAGAAAGGTTGGGCTCTAGAAAAAAATGGAAAAAGAAAAAAAAAGATATATGTTTGTGCTATTAATCCTTTGAAGCTCAAATGTTTAAACAAAATTATTAAGTGCATAAAAGGATGTGTGAAAGAAAAAAAAAAGAAGAAAAAGGAAAGAATAAAAGAGCCTTGTTTGATGTCGAATATTATAGGAGATGGGTGGATATCAATAGATAGTGGTTTTGATTTGTTGAGAGTGATCAACTCAATTGATTTTAGTCACTTGGCCATATATTTTCCTACCTTTCACTAAAAAGCCGACATTACAACCTTGAATAAAGTCCTTTTTGATCTTAGACTCGTGTGCACATATTTGTAGTTGAAATTTAGAATATTTGCAAGCTTATGGTAGAACTTGATTTGCATGACTTGTGTGATCTCATATTATCCCAAACACTTGAGTGAATGACTGAAAACACTTCCCTTGTGAGTCTTCCATGGTTTACAGATTTTTAGATTCTTAGAAAGTGTTGATGTTTTGTGGATTTACGAGTTTGATTATCATGAATCTTGTAAGGCATTGCACTTCTTTTCTACTTGAACTATTGGTTCATTCTTTTGTTGATTGAGGACAATCAAGTGTTTAAATTTGGGGGGGTTGATAAGCTCGTAATTTGCCTCACTTATCACGTTGTTTTCTTATTTTTTTCTTGCATTTATTTGAATTTTTAGTTAATAATCGAGCATGAACTATTTATAGGGGATATTACGTTTGTCGTGCTTAGATTTTGTAGGTTTAAGGCCAAAATCAATGAAAACCCGTACCGAAAGCAGTTGATGTTCAAAGAAACAGTCACAAATTCTTCCACACATGGAATCTTAGCTAATGGAGCATGGAAATAGAAAGATCTTTGAGCCAACGCAACTGGAATCGGGTCAATCGGAGTTCAGGAGCACAAGTTATGGCCAAACCGTGAGACTGCGCAGAAGGAGCCAAAGGAAGGGATTTCTGGCGACACAAAAGCCTCTGTCTCAATCGACAGGGCCCCCGTCGATCGAAATAGAGGATTTTGTAGCTTTGTCGATTGAAATGCAGCCCGTTGATCAATGCGGATGCCGGAAATGCAGATTTTTTCCCAATTTGGAGATATTTCCTTCCCAATCCATTACCTTTTTTAAGATTTGATTTCTTCCCCTATAAATAGGACATAGAGGAGCTAAAAAATTGTCCTTAATTTTCCTTTAATTTCAGCATCTTTATTTTATTATTTTCCCTTTAATTTTTCCAGTACCCTTTAATTTAATTGTTGCTTTGGATTTAAGACATTGAAGAACTCCAAGGTTCCTATTTCGTTAATGAATCAAGTAAGTTATTTTATAATTATTTCAATGTGTGTTTTTGATATGTTAGGCTAGAAACCTTAACAGGTTCTAGGGTTTTCTCCATCCTTTTTAGCATGTGTTAATTCAATTAAATCCAAGTCTTAATTAATTGGTTCAAATTCTATGGTTTTCAATCCAAAATCTATTTTCAATTGAAGGATCGAGAGATGAAAATTGGATTAGGTTTATGGTTATTAATTTGAGACCGAGTGGAGATTATTAATAGTAGGAAAATAGAATTTTGATATAATTGGTTTCTGTCTCAAAAGGAAGAATCAGTTGTAGGGTTTTCAAATCTATATCTTTATCGAGATTGACTAGTTTGTGCTCTTGAGATCGAGAGGTAAAATTCACTTTCTAGTAATCTAGGTTTTAATTGCCCAATCAAGGAGTTAATTCCAAAATATCAAATTTCCCACCTTAATAATTATTTTGGGTTTGGATTGATTGGTTATTACATGTTAACTGGATTGGTTGATTTCTCTGGAATCTGTGCTTTTTATAATTGAATTTTATTTCAAAAGTTATTTTCTGTTTTGAAAACAAAAATCATTCTCAATTTTGGATTTGCTCAAACAGCGAATAACAAACTATGCTAGTATACGAAATACTTTCGTTGCACTATCCCTGTGGGTTTGATATTCATTTGGGTTTATAAATTTATTTGCATTGCTATATTATAATAAATCTGTAATTTTTACAGGCGATCAACTGTCCACTGAAGAATGAGAAGGCTGTAGCCGAAGAGATGTCTAAGTACATAGCTCGAGGAGCTAAAAGGTGGTGTGACAAGTGGACATCTCTCAGCCAACAAGACATTGCTATGCAAGTGGGGCGACTTGCAATAATCAGCTTGGGGAAAAGACCAAGAAGGAGCAGATCTAGCAAAGACATTATTTGGAGTAGTTGAAGACAAATTGATCATTGTAAACTTGTAGCTTTATGCTTTGCGAAGTGAAACTCTTGTAAATCAATGATATCAATAAAATGC
This sequence comes from Plectranthus barbatus, assembly GCA_026898455.1. Lineage (NCBI taxonomy): Eukaryota > Viridiplantae > Streptophyta > Magnoliopsida > Lamiales > Lamiaceae > Plectranthus > Plectranthus barbatus. Next base: position 18,548 of record JAPKLW010001612.1, on the reverse strand, counting down.
TCATTTTGATGACAATACTCCGTTGTCTCAAACAATATAACTGCCTAAATCAAAATGCTAGATCAATACACTCTTTGTGTACTTAGAATCGTATCTACAACTCTTATGATTTTCCTAGTAGAAGACTGAAAATCATAAAGGAAAATTAGAAGATAGGAATTTCTTAAAGGTCTCCCCATCTTTAGTCGGAAGCAGTGTGCTTGATAGCTGAGATGGAGAATTTCTTTAAGCAAACTATTCTCTGCTGACTGCTGAGTCCAAGCTCTCAGTAGATTCCCAACACTTACTGAGTCAGAGCTCTCAGTAAAGACTCTTGAACTTAAAAGATTCTAGAAATCTAAAGAGTCTAGAAGTACTGCTAAATCCAAGCCTTCAGCAGATATCCGGTGAATGCCAAGTCCAAGCTCTCAGCAAGTTGACATGGATTGCTATTCGGCGATAGCAAACAAAATCGGAAAAATGATTACTAAGTCCAAGCTCTCAGTAAAGAGTCTCTTTGCTCGAACAAGGATACAACCTTACAAGAGTCTGTTTTGTCTACTAAGTCCAAGCTCTCAGTGGAACCCCGAAGACTGCTGAGTCCAAGCTCTCAGCAGATATCTGTAGACAGCTAAGAATAAAATCTGGAGATATCCTTGGCGACTGCTGAGTCTAAGCTCTCAGCAAATGATCCGTGTCTACGGAATAAGAGGACCTTAATGATAAGTTTGATTGCTGAGTCCAAGCTCTCAATAAACAAATACAGAAGGTCTAAGGAATGCTAAGATCACAGCAGAATCATGGAGTCAAATGCTGAGTCCAAGCTCTCAGCAAACTATGTGATATGTAGTATTCAACTATAGAGGGGTATATAAGATAATCGTATGCTGAGTCCAAACTCTCAGCATAGGCCTTTCATACTGCTGGATACACTACTCTTAGTAGATATATTTATGCATGTTGACCAGCAAACAAGGGAGAGATAATCATTTCAAATCTCTCGAAAGGCGGGATTATCTAATGACAGAGAAGCTACAGAGTCCACATTAATTGAAAAGGTGACTCTAGCTCAGGGAGGCGACGTATACACAGAAGACACGTCAGCCACGCACAAGTTTCCAACTTTGTGGGATGTAAGGCGAACCATCACCGACTGCCCAACCGTCGATTCATCCAAATCAGAAGAAGTGATCCAACTGCTCACAGAAAAGCTAGTTACTTGGGATCGCATAAAGGAAGTGTGGTTTGGAAATTCTAAACCCTAATACTCCCATTACTTCCGATTTTGAAATTTCTTATACTCTACATCTTTTTGAGTTTTCAGAAGAAACATCAATGGCAGAATCTTCCAATCGTGCCATCCCTCTGCTGAATCATCCAGACGACCTATCATACCCGGAGACCCTGAACAATTCCAACCAACATTCACAATAATCTTCAAGATGGAGGATATTGATGAGTCAATTCCCTACTATTGCCTAGTTGCCATAAGTCATGGTAAAGCACCTGGTAAACTCACCTACGAACAAAAGAGGGTGGCTCAATTCAAGAAGGATAAGATACTCTACGAACCGTTGCTCAGGAAGCACTACCGTGAAAATCTCATAGGCAAAATCAACCGCGAGAATCTGCTAAAGTATCTATTTGCAGAACCTCAGAAATTTTGTTCGCACATAGTTGCAGAATTCCTCGCTCGTGCAGTGGTTGATGAAAGTGAAGAGTTTTTCACTACTAGTGTTTTGGGCTCAAAAATTGTTGTGAGTCCAGAAGTGTTGGAGAAGAAGTATGCACTACAAGGAGACGGAGATAATATAGCCAACTACAAAGTGATGATGAAGCCGAAATGCAAAAAAGATGACTGAGCTGGAAAACAGACACCTTCAAAGATCCTTGGAAGATAGCAGCACCCCTGAGGTCACTTGATGAACCAATGAAGAGCCTAGCCCAAATTGTCATAAGGATGCTAGTGGGAGAGGTTGGTTCACTGTTAGAACTTAGTGCAAAGAAATTTGCTGTTATGATGGCAATTGAGGATCAAGTCCGAGGAAACTGGGCGAATTTCATCTACACCAAATGGCTAGCGCATGTGTACAGGAACAAGAACATGAAGACGGATCATACGTTCACTCAGGATATGGGTTTTGGACTCAAGATCAGTCACTTTCTGGAAGGAATCATACCAGAGGGTAAGCGTTGCGATGGTGAGGATTTAACACACTCCAACTACATACCACCAACCAGGAAATAGCAACCACCGAAGAACTTCAAGGAACCATTAATCCGAAGGAAAAGAGCAATGTCAACCCCGATGATCCAGTCTCTGATGAAGAGGATCCCTGCTAGGGATATGCTATCATGCCAACTGCTGTTCCACTTACTGAAGAAGAAGTTGAGGAAGAAAAGAGGAAATCAAAACAGAATGCCCTGTTTGAGGAATCTGAAAGCCTGGTCGACATCACACAACTGGAAACCGGTCAAACCCCTTAGTCAACCGTTGTGAAGAAAAGGCGCTCATAAAGAATTCCTCAATAGAAGAGGAGGAAGCCAGCAGGTGATGAAGAGCAAGTAAAGAAGAAGGGCAAGCATGATCGATTTCAAGGAACAACCGTGAAAGTTACCGTGCCAGAGGTAGAAACTTCTCTACCGATACCCGATGTCATTCAGGAGAGTGAGGCAGAAGTGATTGAGAAAGTCTCCAAAGATACAAAATGAAGGCTTGAATTCTCCGATGAGGAGGAGTCGCGAAAGAAGAGGCGATAACATAAAGCGCTGAAAAGGGCACTCGAACAAAAAGAGTTTGAGAAGTTCAAGCTGCAAATGACTCTTGAACAGAGGGATGCTAAGTACGAGCAAGTCATGGAAAGCTACACTGAGCGCAATGCCAAGATTCAAACTGGTGAAAAAATCGGTTGCATCACCAAAATGGACGTCGAGAAGGCACAAACTGAAAAAGGTAAAACCAAGGTTAGGTTTGCTGAAGAAAGGTTTGAAATTCTAGATGTTATGCCAGCCGCTGATTTTGAAAGAAGGCAAATGAAAGAAGCCATTAAAGAATTAAGAAAGTCGCAGATTCCTGCGCAAGGAGAAAGGAGATATGCTACCGTGACCGTTTAGCCCGCCACCACTTGATAAGCCCATTTTTGTACTCTCTTATCGCATTGTTTTTCTCTTCTTTCATGAATTTTTGTAAGTTTTATTGAATAAATTGAGCTTGAGTTTATAGTGGACGGTATTATGTTTGTGGTGGATGATTATGCAGGAAAAAGTGATGAAAAGTGAAGAAGTGGTCAAGAAGATGAAGGAATTCGCCAAAAGGGAGCTGTTTGTTTCGACCGAGTTGAAGTTCAACTCAACCGTGGTGGAAAGACGCAGCCCGGCCGTGGCAGACCAAAGTCCGGCCGAGGTAGAAGCTCGAAACGGATTGAAATCGGCCAAAGGAAGATCAAAGCGAGGAGAAGATCTCGGCCGTGGCAGACCTTATCCCGGCCGAGATGCGCAATCTGAAGACCTAAATTCCTCACGTGCTGAAGTTGTGAAAGAAGGAAGATACCAAATTGAGATATGGACGAATTTTGGAGCAATTATACCATCCAAGGCCTTAACCCTACCACTATATAAACTCTTGAATAGCTCAGAATGAGGGTTCCTATTTTGTTCCACTTTTTACACATTGTTCTATCTTTAGTTTTCTGTTTTCCCTTTAGTTTTCGTCAGAATTCCTCTTTAATTTTATTTTGTTTTAATGCAATCTTTATTTTTCCCTGCAATGTTTATTTTCAATATGTTAGGCTAGAACCCTAAACAGGTTCTGGGGTTTCTCCATCTGCGATGCATGTTTTGATTCAATAATTCAAACCCTTTAAATTGGTTTAAATCCTATGTTTTGTTTTAAATCTATTCTTATCGAAGGATCGAGAGATGAAGATTGAGGTAGGTTTCAGTTATTAATCGAAGGATCGAGAGGTGAAGGTTAGTAATAGGAAGTTAAGATTTAATACTTATGATTTTCTGTCCGACAAAGAAGAATTCAATCGTAGGAGAAATCTAATTTTTATTGAAATTGATTAATTGGTGTGTTTGAGACCGAGAGGAGATAACCACTAGTTAGTAATTTAGGATTTATTTGCCCGACCAAGGAATTAATTCCACAGTAATAGATTTTCCACCAAAATATCTTTTCCGGGTTTGAATATTTGTTTCTTGCATGTTGATCAGATTGGTAGATTTCCCAAGAATCTGTGCTTTTTAATATTTGAATTTTCTCTCTTTAATTATTTGTTTTTGAAAACCAAAAACCCCTTCAAAGTTTGATTCATCCAAACAAAAGTTCTGAAAACCATATTCAGTACATGATTCTCCCTCGTTGCACTATCTCTGTGGGATCGACCAACCCTTGGGTTGTCTATAAATTTATTTGTCCTATGCTATAATCTGTATGCAGGTTTTTGCATCAATCAAATTAGCGCCGTTGCTGGGGATAGTCTGACGGCGAGTCATTACTGGATTATTTGAAGAACTTCTGGATTGGATTGTATTTTATTTTTCTGATTTTTTGAGTTTAGTGTTATTTTTCTTTGTTTTTGGATTCTTTTCGCTGTTCTTTCATGTGCGTGTGTGTTTCTAAACCGTCTATTTTGGCCGAGGTGAGTCCCACCACGGTCGAGATGAATTCTCCATCCCGGTCGAGATACACACCATCTCGGCCAGGATAGCCTGATTTCGCCCTCGTTTTCTGTGCAGGTGCATGAACACGCGGAACAAAGGAAAGATACTTGAGCCCTTCATACCAGAAATCGAAGCAGCTTGCAGAAACAACACAAAGAAAGAGAAGAAGTTGAATTTTGAGATGGAAGCAAATCAAGAAGCCTCTCTTCAGAACATGACACCGGAGGAATGATATGTGTGTAAAATGACCTATTTTTCGATGTGTGAGCGTGCATGTTTGTGACCATTTTACCCTCATATCATATGTTTTTGTTGTTCTTTTGTCTTGTTTTCGTGTTTGAAATGATGTAGGATACGTTTTGAGCATAATATAGCGTATTTTGGGAAGTTTTGGAGGAAAATCGCCCGAGTTTGGAGTTCGAGGAGGTTAGGCTCGCCCGAGCAGAATGAAAGAAAGGTTTCGGAAGCTTGGAGGACTCGCCCGGCCGAGCGAAGCAGGCTCGGCCGAGCTGAGCCGGGCAGAGGCCTCGCTCGGTGATAAGCTCGTTTTTCTACTCTCTTATCGCATTGTTTTTCCTTTATTTTATGCGTTTTAGTATATTTTCTTGAATAAACTGAGCATGAGTGTATATTAGAGGGTATTATGCTTGTCATGGTGAGATTTCGCAGGTTTTAGGCCAAATTCAATGGAGAACCCGTACCGAAAGCAGCAGATGTTCAAAGAAACAGTCACCAATCCTTCTACCGTTCGAATCTGAGCTAATGGAGCATGGAATTTGAAATATCTTTGAGTTAACTTTCCAACGCAACTGGAATCGGATCAATCGGAGTTCGGATACGAAAGTTATGGCCAAAACCGTGAGACTGCGCAGAAGGGTCGGAAGTGGCGAAACGTCTCTGTTTCGACCGAAATCAAATCCATCTCAGCCGGGCCGAATTTTCCATCTCGACCGTGGCAAGAGCCATCTCGGCCGAGACAGACATTAATGGCGAGATTTGGCGGAATTTTCATATATTTTGGGCGAGAATTGCTTGGGGAACAAGATATACATCAAATTGGAAGCAATCAATCATACCTTTTGAAGATATCCATCCAAGGCCTCAACCCTACTACTATATAAACTCTTCAATAGCTCAGAATTAAGAACCTTCTTCTTTACCGTTCTTTGTTTTCTGTTTTCTTTAGAATTCCTCTTTACTTTTATTTGTTGAACCTTTACTTTTCAATGCAACCTTTATTTTTCTCTGCAATATTTACTTTCAATATGTTAGGCTAGAACCCTAAACAGGTTCTAGGGTTTCTTCTTCTGTGATATATGTTTTGATTCAATTGTTCAAACCCTTTTATTGGTTTAAATCCTATGTTTTATTTAAAATCTATTCTCATCGAAGGATCGAGAGATGAAGATTGAGTTAGGTTTCAGTTAATTAATCGAAGGACTGAGAGGTGAAGGTTAGTAACAGGAAGTTAGGGTTTAATACTTTTGATTATCTGTCCGACCAAGAAGATTTCAATTGTAGGATTAATCTGGATTTTTATGAAATTGATTAACTTTGTGTGTTTGAGACCGAGAGGAGATAACCACTAGTTAGTAATTTAGGATTTAATTGCCCGACCAAGGAATTAATTCCACATTAACAGATTTTCCACCAAAAATATCTTTTCTGGGTTTGAATATTTGTTTCTTGCATGTTGATCAGTTTGGTAGATTTCCCTGGAATCTGTGCTTTTTAATATTTGTTTTTATCCCTTTAATTTTCTTGCTTTGAAAAACTCAAATCCCTTTTGAATTGATTTACCCAAACAAGAGTTTCAAAAACTATATCCAGTATATGATTTTCCTTCGTTGTACTATCCTTGTGGGATCGACCAACCCTTGGGTTGCTTATAAATTTATTTGCCCTTTGCTATAATTTGTATGCAGATTTAGCATCGATCAAATTGGCGCTGTTGCCGGGGATAGTCAGACGGCGAGTCATTACTGGAAATTTGGAGAACTTCTGGATTGGGTTGTATTTTCTTAATTTTATTTTTAATTTTCGAGTCAGTTCTATTTTTCGCGTGCGTGCTTGTGTGGCGTCTGTCTCGGCCGAGGTGAGTCCCACCACGGTCGAGACGTATTCCTTATCCCGGCCGAGATACATCCTAAATCAGCCGAGACATATTTTTCCATCCCGGCCGAGATAGCATCTAGCACGGCCGGGACAACCTGATTTCTTTCTCGGTTTCTGTGCAGGTGCATGAACACGCGGAATAAAGGAAAGGCACTAGAACCTTTTATACCAGAAATCGAAGCAGTCTGCAGGACCAACAGAAAGAACGAAAAGAAGCTGAACTTTGAGATGGCAGAAAATCACGAAGCCCCTTTGCAGAACATGACACTAGAAGAGCAAAGGCAGTTCGTAAATGAGGTGCAGCAACTGAGGGCGCAACTTCTTGCAGCCCAAGCTACCCAAGCAGAGCAAGCCGCCAGACTGGCGGAACTGAATGAAAGACAGGTGGTAGTCCAGCAAAGGTCTATTCTAGACCGATTTGTACCACAGCAGGAAGAGGCAGGATTCAGGGTTGGCATAAATGCCAACAACTTCGAGCTGCGCACAGGGCTGATACAGATGGTGCAGCAGAACCAGTTTGGGGGGAGAGCCGTAGAGGATCCGTATGCCCACCTCAGCCAATTCATAGAGGTGTGCGACACGATAAAGCAGAATGGAGTCCCCCAAGATGGCATCAGGATGAGACTGTTCTCATTCTCACTCAGAGATGAGGCGCGGTCTTGGTATGCTGGGCTTGATAAAAGCCAAATTGGGACATGGGAGGAACTGCGAGCAGCATTCCTCACCAACTACTTCCCGCCGAGCCTGCTGCTGAAAAGGAAGGCTTCCATCACCACATTCAAGCAACTGTACGATGAATCCCTGCATGAAGCTTGGAAGAGATACAAGGAGCTGCTGAGACTCTGCCCTGGGCATGGAATTGACCTTGAAATGCAGGTCTGTCACTTCTACGAAGGCCTGACTCCGCACATGAAGCAGTTAGTGGATGCATCTTCTGGCGGGGTACTGATGAAGAAGAGCGGAGCAGAAAGTATGAGGCTTCTGGCAGACATGGCACTGAACAGCCACCAATGGCCTACTGAGAGACAGACGGTACCAGTCAAAGCTGTGGAAGCCAAGCCAGAGTTCGATGTGGTCGCGGAGGTGAAGAAACTCCGAGAGGAAATTGAGAAGCTGGGGACCACAAAGGTTGCTACCAATCCTACTGAGAAGAGCATGGCAATTGTACCAGTGGAGGCTGATTACATCAATCGAGGAACAAGCAGTTCATCTGGAGCTGGAAGTTCGGAGGTAAACTACATAGGCGGTGGTTATCACAATAACTACCGCGTTAATCAGGGGTATCACTATAACCATGGGCGATCTCACCCTGGTTTCTCTTATGCTAACCCCACTGCTGCAGAGCACCCTCCTCCTGGTTTTGATGTAGGTACCGGAGGCGAAATTGTGGAGAGAAAGAAGTCCGTGCTGGAAGACACATTGGAGAAATTCATCAAGAGCTCGGACAATCGATTTGGCAAGGTGGAGAACGAAGTAAAAGGAATGGCCAATCACATGCAAGTAATGACAAAGCATCTGGAGATGATGGACGTCCAATTGAGTCAGATCTCCAACACCTTTGGGAATCAGCACAAGCCGGGGCAACTTCCGAGCACGACGGAGAAAAATCCAGCAAGGGAAAAGTCAGTTAATGCTATCTCGCTTTGATCTGGAAGGAGATATGAAGGCCCGAGCAACTCGGAAGGAGGAGAAAGTGAAGCAGAGGAAGAAAATTCCACGGAAGACCTCTCTATTTCGGCCGAGATGGAATCCATCCCGGTCGAGGCAGAGGGAAGCAGGACGGCCGAGGCAGAAAGCGGAACGGCCGAGATAGAGCAGCCCAGCCCGGCCGAGACAAGCTAAACACGGCCGGGGCAGATGGAAAGCAGGACGGCCGAGGCGGACGCATCTCGGTCGAAACAGAAGGCCAAGCAGGGCGAGAAAGGAAAAAAAAAAGGAGGAAATCAGAGTTGATCCAGTTTCTCCCATGCCTTTCCCGCAGAGATTCGCGAAAAAGAGGGAAGATTCTAAATTCAATAATTTTGTTGAAAATCTTAAAAAGGTGAACATAAATATACCTCTTGTTGAAGCTCTCAGGGAAATACCAGGATACATGAAGTTCCTAAGAAGGCTGATGAGCGAGAAGAAGCAATTCATGGAGAACGAGACTGTGAGGATACATGAGGAGTGCAGTCTACTGTTGTAAAAGCAGATCCCCATCAAGAGATCGGACCCAGGCTGTTTCTCAATACCTGTCGAGATTGGAGGGAAAGAATTCCAGAATGTGCTGTGTGACACTGGGGCGAGCATCAACCTGATGCCCTGGTCCATTTACAAGAAGCTGGAAATTGGAGAGATGAGGGCTACCACGATTACACTCCAGATGGCGGACCGATCTGTGTCCAAGCCTAAAGGTATCGTAGAAGATGTCCTTATATGTGTTGGCCACTTAATCTTCCCTGCAGATTTTGTTGGTCCCGGATTATCAGGGTATAACTTGGCAGCAGAAAATGTGATTAATCGTTTCTTGCACTCTGCTGGTTACTCAGCTGACTGGGACCTTGTCAGCTGGTAAGTCAACTTGCACTCTGCGTACTCAGCTGACTGGCGACTGGCTGGTCAGCTGGTAGCTCAAGACTTAGAATATTTTTAGCCTTGTTTGCACAGTTATATCAGTTTTCAGATATACACCAGCACTTGGGTGCTGGGTTTTAAATCAGTATGAAATGCAGAAAGCTGATAAAAGACAAAGGATTTATAGTGGTTCGATCAACTGATCTACGTCCACTCTCCAGTCGTAGCACTGGAAATTCACTATAGAGTAATCAGGTACAAGTTGCCTACGATCTATCTCTAGCTGGTGCGACCCTTGTCCACCACTTCACTAGATCAACCGCTCCCGGTCTTGTTCCCTTCTTCAACTCTGATCAGCTGGTGGAGTGCGAGCACGTCACTTCAACCTCCACAGCTTCACTGGGTGTTTAGTTCTCCCAAGAACGAATCTTCTCAATACGGCAAAAGCCCGTAATAACTCAAGTGCTGGCTGGCACAAGAGCTGCTGTGAACTTCCTCAGAAGAGAAAGAACACCAAAGAGATCAGTAACTTACAAGCTGGAAGCTTGAAGTCTCGTGTTTGATAAATCAACACACGGATAGCCTTTAGAAAGGCCTCGAAAGATGTATGTGCTTCTACTTGCTTGAGCGTAATAAATTTGCAGTCTTTCGGGAGGTGAAGAGTATTGAATGTTGATGGATCCCAAGTATTTATAGCCGAGGGATCCGATTCAAATCTTCTAGCCGTTTGGACACATTCGGAAAAGGTCTCTGTCCTCGCATGTCCTTCAGACGGCGGCAGGTAGGAATTTCCGGAAAGCGCCATGCTTTTGTCCACTTTATCTGACATTGATCTCTTTATGTCAGAACGGCACTATTCGTCAGTACGAGGAATCGGAACTGGTGTCTTGAACTGATAGACTTTAAGGTATCCTCCCTTAAAGTCATACTTTGTCAGTTTATTCCTCAGACGAATCTTCTTTTTGTCTCTAAGACTCTGGGAGAGAGAATCTGGAATTCTGCTGGTAAAATCCGACTGGTAGATCATTCTGGTGATCTTGTGCTGGCAGTCTCTGCTGGTGACTTTGCGCTGGCACAATCTAAGTCTACCAATATGTCTGATGTTAACCTTTTCTTGGAATCTCCCATGACTGGTGGCTTCACCGCTGGTGAATAGTATCAGTGAGAACACGTATTCTGCTGGTAGGATTTGTCAGCCGCCTGCTGGTGAAATCCTTCCCAACTGGTGAACAGTAACCAGTCATTAGCTCTTCTCATGCTGGTGAACAGTGTCAGCACGAGTCACTGTCAGCCGCCTGCTGATGAGACTTTCCCAACTGGTGAACAGTAGCCAGTGGTAAGCACTTCTCATGCTGGTGAACAGTGCCAGCATGAGTCTTTGATCAGCTGCGACTTACAACTCAAAAGACCTAAACAGGACTTTACATTTGAGACTAGAGCTATTCTAGAGACAAACTGACGCTGGTAGGACTTAGGATTTGATCCACCAAAACACCAAAACTAGAATCTAAACAAGTAGCTACTGGGGAAAGGAAACTTAGCCAAATTTCCCAACAATTTCCCCCTTTTTGGTGCGATCAAAGCCTAACCAGCGAGCACTCAGCTGATGAGGAAAGTTACAAAGTATTTCAGGGTTTTACAAAATAAACCTATCAGATCTAAACCCATGAAAATACTTCCTCACATCAGCTCTAACTAAAAATCTTCCCCCTCAAACCAGGAGAGATATTGCTCATTTAAAATATGAAAATTGAGATCAGAGCAAAAAGATTTAAAGTGTGTGATACGAGTGCTGGTGCTGATTACACTGGAAGTGTAAGTTCAGCTGGTAAGTAAATACTTAGACAATTTGTTGGACAATGAGGAATTGTCATCAACTTGTCAGTAATCAATCCATTTAATATGTTGCAGTTACAAGTACAAGATAGAAAACTGACTAGTCTAGAGATACAAATACTTACAACAAAATGGAGAAGCTAGACTATGGCTGAGAAGATGATCCTGGTGATTGAGTTCTGCTTGTGAGCGACCTCAGGATCTCAGTGAGCGCTGCCATATCTTGTCTGCTCTTCTCCCTTTCCTCAGCAGCAATCCTCCTCTCCTCTTCAGCAAGACGAGCTCTCTCAGCCTCAGCACGTGCTCGCGTACTTTCCCCCTCTTGGATCCGCGCCAAAAAGGAGGACACTCCAGCGGTGACAGAATCCATCTGTTGAGCAATTTTAGTGCGGAAGCTGGCGAAGCGCTGGTCCATCCTGGCATCAATAAGTGCAAGAAGCTGCGCAGGGGGATGGATCTCGGAGATTGGCATTGCTGAGACTTCAATGGAAGAGGAGGGCACATCAGTTGCGGAAGGAGCCGCTGCTGGTTCAATTACAGCTGATTCTTCCATTGGGGCTGGCTCCTCCGCTGGCACTGCAGCTGCTGCTGGTTCCTCTGCTGGTACATCAGCTGCTGCTGACTCCTCTACTGGTACATCAGCTGCTGGCTCCACTACTTGGACATCAGCTGCTGGCTCCACTACAGGCACTGCTGCTGGAGCTGGCTGGACTTGTTCAAAAATGGGTGGGGCTGTGAATTCCACCACTTGCCAGTCCATAGAATCAGGGACAAGATCGCCCGAGACAATAGGAACAGGGGGGACGGCAAGGGTCAGCCACAAACCACGAGAGGGATCCTCCTCTACTAAGTGATCCACCAGCAGAGCGCTGGCAGCCATGTCGAACAAGATAGCATGGTAGGGAGGGATCCTCGGGAGGGTTACCAGCACTTTGAGGCGACGGAGCGCGTACGTCAGCTGGTACCCCCGACTGGTGACTCGAAACTGGAGGAAAGGTAACTTGACCTTTTTCAGTGGCGGGAGGCCGGAGCGTCCAGTCAGCTGCCTATACTCAGCGATTTGCAGCAAGCGGCGCTTGATCCTCCTTGTAGACAGCTGCTGGGGGCAATCAGGATCAGTGCCCATGAAAGCGTGAGCCCACTCCTCCTCCGCTCTCCAGTAGCCAAGACCCAGCCTAGCATAGAGTACCGCCCGCTTCTCCACTGTCAGCAGGCGCTGGCATCTGTCAAAAATCCTCCACCTCCGGAACTCTAGACATAGTTCCGGATCCACCCTCCAGAGTCGTCGGTAGCTGGATATCATTTCGACATTGACGGCATTCTCCACCTCCGCCGTGATGTTCTCAGCGTACTCATAGAGAGTGGAATTGTAGTATTCCACTGGCTGCAGGGGCAGGCACCAGTCAAGGATTCTTGAGGCATATACCGACTGGTGGGGGAGTCCGCTGAAGGGGATGATGTTGAATGCTGAAGGCTCAGGCACTCGTGAATTTAGAAACACCAGTGCCCCGCGGTGCTCCCACCGATGTACCCCTGTCACTAGCGACTGGAAGGTCTCTTCATCAACCAGTTGATGCTCTTGGATGCAGAGCATGTAAGGTCGCCTTTCAGTACGTGCACGCCTAGCTGGTGATGAAGAGGATGCTGCTGGTCGCCCGGAAGTTGATGTCGAGGCATCTGTAGATCGGGGGCGACGAGCCTTATCATCAATGTCTGGGAACAGATCCCTTGGCTCCATCCTCTGCACCATGGAGTAATGTGTTACCTCCTCAGCTGGCTCTTGCTCTGGCTCCTCAGCCCTTGGCTCCTCTGCATCCTCAGAGTCTGAGCTCATGTCTGAAAAACTCGCCAGTTTTACCGGGGTGGTCGCCCGCTCCTCAACTCCTCCACTGGCACCCCCTTGCACGGCCAGTGGGTCTTCTTCACCTCCACCACCCCCTTGCGCGGGTGGAGGGACTTCAGCGACCTCCTCCTCCTGGTACTTATCCACAAGGGATAGTACATCCTCATCAGCGCCCATCACCAGCAGGCGAGTAAAGGATTCATCGGATAAGATCTCGCCTGGTGCTGGTGCTGGTGCTGGTGGCCTCGCACTTGTGGAAGTTTCGGACACATCCCACTTGCCCTTGGCCACCTGGCGCAATTGTTTGGCCATTTCCTCCTGTCGCCTGGCCTCATGCTCAGCCTGCACCTTTGCATAGGCTTCATCGCGGGCTGCCAGCTCAGCCTCTCTTTTACGCTGGTCGGCCAAGGCCTTCAGCCTTGCCTGGGCCTGTTTCTTCCTTACAAGAGAAGCTTGTTGCTCCTTCTTCGCTTGCTCCACCAGCTTCTGAGCTCTGCTCTGAACCCTCTTTCGCTTACGGGTCATCCTCTCCAGCGTCTCTTCCTCAATCAGTCCCAGAATGGACTTCTTGACTGGGATGGAGATCTTCCCAGACTCAGGGTCATATGCAACAGCTGATGGTGGCTGCTGATGCTGGTGAGTCTTATGCTTCTTGTGGGATGGCTTCTTGGTGACTGGTACGAGTTGTACGTCCCGTGGGTGGATACCAGTCGCCTCAGCCACCGCGCTTTCCATGGTGTCGAAGAGAGACTCCGTCTCCAGCTTCCTCTTCAATTCTGCCCTTGCCTCTGCTGTCAGCGGGAGAGCCACAGCTGGCACTTGCTCCCCCAGGTCTTCTGAGTCCTCCTCAGAAACGACCTCAGCAGGGTCCACTGCTGACTTCCCTGTCAGCCTGCGTGGCTTCTTGTAATCTGGGCGAGGCAGCTTCACCTTCGTGGCTGGTATGAAGTCGGAACCAACCAGCTGTTCCCCCTGATCCACGCCATCACCCAATTCCATCTCCAGGATGTGGCTGATCCTCAGCCCGAAGGATACGGCGTGAGCAAACCTGCCGTCAGTCGGAACAGTGATGTTTCTTTCTACATTTTCCAGCAACCGGCCGAAGAAGAATTCAGCCCAGTTGCCCTCAACACCGTCGACAAGCGCACACATCACTGAAAACTTTCGCAGGCTCAGCTCAGCGTACGATCCGACCTCACATTGCAGCATGCGCACCACAATGTCGCACACCATCTGCCAATATTCTTCCATTTCGGACTTCCTCATTCCAGTACGGAAGACGGTGACTTCTGGCTTCTTCCACTGCGCCCACCTCCTCCGGAATTCCACTGTATTATCCTGATGATACGTGGCTACTTCCTCTCCTTCATTCCTCAGTCCGAAGAGATTGGCGAGGTATTCCGCGGTGATGGTGATCAGGTGGCCGAACACCGATGTAGTGAACGACTTCCTATCGTCAGCTATCACGGCCCGAGAATAGAACTACGCAACCATATGAGGGTGGAAGGTCGTGGGCGTCGTCGTGAGGTACTGACGGAGCTGTTCTCGATCAATCATCTCCATCAGCTCCTCCCCGAAATTTTTCAGGGCCAATTTCGCATTCAAAATTTTCTCCTTTTGGACCTGAGCAGTCCTAACCTGCGCGTTAGAGAGCTGTCGCCTGGTCGCCGGCCTGTTCAACTGAACCAGTCGGGCGAACGGATAGGTGTAATCGATATCCTCGATCTTCACTATGCCAGTATACGTAGGCATATGAGCTTCAGCAACTGGTAAGTCTGGTGAACCAGACGAGGATGATGTAGATGTAGATGGAGGGTTATCAGCTGTAGGTCGAGAGGATGATGCCATGACTTCAGAAAAATTTCAAGTTTCAGAAAATCTCAAGGGAAGATGAGAGAATTTAGAAAGATATTAGGGTTCTGATAGTAGGGAAACATAAAGGTTAACCCGAAGGAAGTGATCGGGTATTTGTACTCGGCCCATGCAGGATCAGACGTCCAGGATCAACGCTCAGCACGCGAGGATCGACGGTCATCAGCAGGCCCGGTTCCCTGTGCGACGTGCGCGGTCGTGCTGACGTGGGCTACGCCGTGGAGCTGACGTGGCACTCAGCGATTGGTGGCATCCAAGCGTCGGACTGCACAGACACTGTGCACATTAAATGTGGCATTAAATGCCGCATTAAATGCCGCATTAAATTCTGAGAGATGTACACGCTAGTCGGATTTGAACAATCCCGCCTTTTCTGCGACAGCTGGCATAACTGGTCATCAGTAGCATATGTCAGTTGAACACTTCCCCCTGTCAGCATGGCCTCCTTACCAGTTGACAACTGGTACTTACGACTGGCTCCCGAGTACTTGGATAAATTGAGAGCTGGGACTCAATTTCATCAGTCGTAGGAAATTCGCCAGTTGTCTGCTGACAACTTGAAAGATAGAAAGAATTGAGAGCTGAGACTCAATTTAATCCGCATAATCTTCTCTTCAAGAAATCCACTCCTCATCATCGCTTGAAATTGGGAGCTGGGACCCAATTTCGCTTCAACTGATGGTTTGTGCTGGCAACTTGAAATGAGAGCTGGGACTCATTTCCTTAGACATTTGAGAGATAAGTTCCGCCAGTAGGAGCCATCAGTGATCTTGAGATACCACTTAAATAAAAACAACTAAGAGCTTGGACTTAGTCGTAATCAGCGTCCTTCAGAAGGTTAAGAACAGAATGAGAGCTGGGACTCATTCTTCCTCATCATTGGGGGTCACATCAATCTCCATAAGACCGAGTTTGATGCACAACTCCTTGAATCTTGCTTCTGGAAGGGGTTTAGTGAAGATGTCAGCCAGTTGATCTTCAGTTCTGATGTAGTCCACGCTGACATCCTTCTTTTCGACATGATCACGTATGAAGTGATGTCGAATATCTATGTGCTTGGTTCTAGAATGATGAACCGGATTCTTCGTGATGCACATAGCACTGTTGTTGTCGCAATAGATGGGAACACAGCCAGTGTCCACCTCATAATCCTCCAGTTGTTGCTTGATCCAGATAACTTGAGCACAGCAACTGGCAGCGGCAACATACTCAGCTTCAGTGGTAGATGTAGCAACTGAGTGCTGCTTCTTGCTAAACCAACTGATTAGCTTGTGTCCTAGAAACTGACACGTACCACTGGTACTCTTTCGGTCAATACGGCATCCAGCGAAGTTTGAATCTGAATATCCAATGAGTCTGAGCTCATCATTTCTGGGATACCATATTCCAAGAGATTCAGTCCCTTTCAGATATTTTACTATCCTCTTTGCAGCTTCCATGTGTGACCTTTTCGGATTGGCTTGAAATCTGGCACACACTCCGACTGAGTACGAAATGTCGGGTCTGCTGGCTGTGAGATAGAGAAGTGATCCAATGATTCCTCGGTAGATGGTAGGATCAACTGATTCACCTTGGTCATCAAGAAATATTTGACAACTGGTGCTCATAGGTATTCTGAGGGACTTAGTTTTCTCTGGACAATACTTCTGAATTAACTCCTTATTATACTTCCGCTGGCTGATAAAAATTCCATCAGCTGACTGCTGGACCTGGAGTCCGAGAAAGTATGTTAACTTGCCCATCATACTCATCTGACATGATGTCTGCATCAGTTGAGAAAACTTCTCGCAGAGAGTTATATTCCTTGATCCGAATATGATGTCATCTACATAGATCTGCACCATTAGCATGTCACCACCATCCTTGAGAAGAAAGAGAGTCCTATCAATCTTCCTTTTCCGAAATCCATTGCTGGTGAGGAATTGTGACAGCGTTTCGTACCAAGCCCTGGGCGCCTGTTTCAAACCATACAGGGCCTTTCTCAGCTTGTACACCTTGGTGCCAACTTCAAAGCCTGGAGGTTGCTCGACATACACCTCCTCTTTTAGCTCGCCATTCAGGAAGGCGCTCTTCACGTCCATTAGGAATACCGTGAAGCCGTGATACGCTGCATAAGCAAGGAACAGCCGTATCGCCTCCATTCTGGCAACTGGTGCGAAGGTCTCATCGAAATCGATCCCTTCACACTGCCTGTAACCTTTGGCGACTAAACGAGCTTTGTTTCTGACCACGGTGCCAGTTTCATCTCACTTGTTCTTGAAAACCCACTTGGTGCCAATCACTGACTGATGTGATGGTCTCTCCACCAAATCCCAAACATTATTACGAGTGAATTCAGCAAGCTCTTCTTGCATGGCATTGATCCAATCAGCAGATTCTAGCGCAACTCCTATGGAAGTAGGTTCCATTTGAGAGATAAAACAACTCAGGAGCGCACTGCCGTGTCGAGTCTTAACTGAACCTTCGGGATCACCGAGAATAGCATCGGTTGGGTGATCCCTCAGCCATTTGGGAGGACCAGCGACTGCTGGTGCCGGCTGTGAAATAGGTTCTTCTGTCCTGACGACTGGTGCTTCCACATTTCCACCAGTCGGAGCTGGAAGAATAACTGGCGGTTGAACATCACCAGTCGGAACTGGAACTACAACTAGTTGTTGATCACCAGTTGGAACTTCTTCATCAGCTACTCTGTCTGACTGACTTCCCGAACCTTCACCAACGTTGTCAGTGTCAGCTGGTACCTCCATTCCAGCTGGTTCATCGTTGTCTTCTGGCTCAAAGATTCCAGTCGGAATTCCCCCTTGATTTTTGCTAGATCCACTCAGGGAGATTGAGTGTAAGGTCTCAGCAAGGTCATTTGCATCACCGACCCTCTCAGGTTGCTGATGGGCACCTGAGGTGACTGGTTGAGAAGATGATCCATTCATAGGTCTAGTCGAACCAGTTGGTTGAGCATCGGAAGAATTCCTGCCCAACTGGTCGCTGACATCCTCGACCTCAGGAACATCTTCAGCCAGTTGGCGTAAGGTCCTGCGCACTAAAGTAGCTTCATCAAAAACAACATTGCATGTTATTTCCACAAGCTGGGTAGTCTTGTTAAATACTCTATAGCCCTTGTGAGAGGGATGTCCATATCCGACAAACACACCCTCATCAGCCTTAGGCGAGAAAGCATTTAACTTCGACTTCCCATTATTATGGATATAACATGGTGAACCGAATGCACGAAGATGAGCTATAGAAGGCTTACGACCAAAATACACTTCGTAGGGAGTTTTCTGGAGTCTGTCGTTGATCCCGCTTCTATTCTGAGAAGAGCTAATGACTGGTCACTGTTCACCAGTTGGGAAGGTTTTCATCAGCAGGGAGCTGACAAAACTCACCAGCAGAATAGGTGTTCTCACTGACACTGTTCACCAGCGGTGAAGCCACCAGTCATGGGAGATTCCAAGAGTTAACATCAGACAAATTGGTAGACTTAGATTGTGCCAGCGCAAAGTCACCAGCAGAGACTGCCAGCACAAAGATCACCAGCATGTTCTACCAGTCGGATGTTACCAGCAGAATTCAAGATTCGCTCTCCCAGAGTCTTAGAGACAAAAAGAAGATTCGTCTGAGGAATAAACTGACAAAGTATGACTTTAAGGGAGGATACCTTAAAGTCTATCAGTTCAAGACACCAGTT
>JAPKLW010001611.1:148337-174201 GCA_026898455.1 Plectranthus barbatus | reverse complement strand
ATAAAAAACAATGATAATTTAAGAACAACAATAATCTCGATTATTTCAGAATAATTTCCTTGAATTGTAATTTGAAGAGATTTAAATTAAAGGATTCCATTTAAATAATAATAGTAATAGTATTAATATATAATAATAAATATTATAATTACATTAACATTTTTAACAAACAGTAATAATAAAGTTTAAATCAATAAAAAAATAATTAAAAAGTGGTTTGATTAAAATAATTGAATTCGAATTGGTTGAATTCGAATGAATGAATTGAAAATTTGAATTCGAATCAATAATTTTAATATAAATAATAATATAATATTATAAATAAACATAGGGTTCGAATTTGTCAAATTCGAACTGTATGAAATTCATGAAATATTATAATGGTTCGAATCTGACACATTCGAACTTATTATATTAGTTTGGTTTTAGTTGAAGAATTATTATTATTCATTCGCGCATGAAGAAAAAAAATAGGTAAAAAGGTTATAAAAATAAAGATTAATATTTTAACATAAATAATAATAATATAATATTATAAAACTAAATGGTTCGAATGTGTCGAATTCGAACCAATAAAATATTCACAATTTTTAGAGGGTTCGAATCTGACACATTCGAAATGGTTAGTTTTGTCCACAGAGTAGAGTTTTTTTTAGGGTTTGTCCACATCCCTAGGGTTGCGGTCATTTTAGTAATTTCTCCTAACATTGGTGGTGGGATTAATTTTAATTTTTATAATCACTTTTAATGTATTGATACATCAACCGTGGACATATTAACACGTATCCTTTGTGAGCATGGGAACATTTATGTTATTTTATAATCCAACGGGTGTAAACTTTGTGGTTTGTAGCTTGTGCTAAGAATTACAAGAGGTCTCTTATGATCATCATCATCAATTATATACAAGTTATGTTTTATAAAGAACTGTATATTTAACCCATGAATTTGTTGGGTTTGGTAAACAAATGTCCCACGTCGGTACAGTCAATTAAAATAGCTCGATAATTTGGTATTGTTTGATTACATTGATTGTACAAAAAGAGTTACAAACGAGAATAATAAGGAAAGAAATATACAACAAATCCTAAAGATAAGTATAACAAATATGTAAATATAATAAAGCTTGTGTCAGAAGAACTCAAACAAGGGACTCGCCAGGCGTTAGGTGAAAACATCAGCAATTTGCTGATCAGATGGAGTTAAGTTAGTAAAAAATTAATCCTGCAAGAACCTGCTCCCTCACAAAATGGAAATCAAGATCTGTTGTAGTTTTTTGGTCCATTTTGGTGAGTCCATTGTGTTTTTGGCCCAACATCCATTCAATTTTGAGAGCGAGAAAAGAGAATAGAGATGCAGCTCTCTCCTGCAGTTTGAACTGAATGCTACAATATACATGCCGGGGTGGATGCATAACTTGAGTTTCGTGGGCTCGATCTCAATCTCGTGATTCTTCATATGCAAAATTGGAAACCCCTTCACCCATTTGCCTTCATTTTTACTTCACTATCATATAATCCTCATTTCTCAACATCAATGTTATAAGAATCTGGATTAAAAAAACTCCGACCTATACCCAACTTTAATGTTAAGATTTTCTCAATTATTTCAAACTATATATTCTATATAATATTCTTCCATTGTTCATGGCTGTTTCATTCTACGCATGCCAAATTCTCATATTTTAGCCACACCTGCCAATAAAAAATAAAAAGCAAAATTTGTCAAAATCATATTGACATTAAATATTTTGAATTTGTAAATAGCCTTCCATATGGAAATAATACATTTTAAGTGGAAGTTTTGGAACACAAATTACTTCTATATACTGAAATATATTATATGATCTAAAATTATAATATGAAGATTTGAACTTACTTTTTCACTTTTAGTCCATTTCACATAACTCGTCTCTCTGTTTTCCAGGGTAGTGATTACATATAGGTTATAGGTATTGTTGAAAGAGTGTGAACATTGACTTAGAAATAGAGGTAGGTCGTGAAGTAATGAAGTGGGGGCATGTATTATTTATCAACGTTGTACGATCATGTCAGTTTAGGGCGGGACAATCCCTCGTAAATTTTGTCGTTACTATTTAATTTGCATGAATTGATTGTTGTAGGTGGGAAGGTTGCATGCGTTGGTGATTCACAACCACAATTTTCTGCTTAATTATGCTCATCGAGGCCAACTCCGTTGCTGGACCTCTCACAAACTTCTCAATGTCATTGTTTGCATATGCATGGTCATTAATTCAACAATACCTATAAGCTTCAAATAATAAAAGTACGTGGAGCCTTGAAATTAGGGATGTCAATTCATCCCGAAGCTGCAGATTAGTCCGATTTACCCGAGCCAAAATATAAGTTAGGGTTGAAATATTTTAACCTAATTTTTTCTTAATATAAATAAGTTGGACTTTATTTATACATTTGGCCCCTTATTTTAATATAGTTTTGGTTCAATTCAAACTTCAAAATACTGAACTTTACTGTGAGTTTGTTTGCTTGCTGGCTTCCAATAATTCAGAAAACACTAGTTTTCTAAAGGGTTAATTGCATAGAATAACATATTTATACACGGGTATGTTTTCTTTTGATGGATTGAATATGAATTTAATCTTAATAGATTAGCTCATGATCAATTAACATATTTTTTTATTTTTTTTAAATGTAATACAATAATTTGAAATTTACACACCCAAATGTCTACGGGAAAGCTTGAACTCGTAACTTAATGGTTACAGACAATGTGTTTTTACTATTACACTCCGAGCAGAGACATTATTAATTAACATATTGATGTATAATGATATGATCTACATAAATTGTCGCCCTTAATTTGTCCTAAATACATTTATATGACTTAATAAAAAAATTTATGATCGTTAATATTAGAAGTACATTTTATAATATAATTATAATATAAATATTGATCGAATGACTCATCACTAATCATGGGCGATTGGCAATATTATAATTTTTATCGAAATGGGGATTTATTTACTTATTTACGATTCCTCATTTTGTGTCAAAGGATGAATTATTTATAATTTTCTTAGGAGAAGAATGAAGTGAGGAATTAGGTATCAAAATACAACTCACATGGATGGTTCAATATCACGTGCCACCGTGCCCCTCCCTTTTCCCCTATGTTGTTGTGACTCAACAAAGCGTTGCTCTAGCATGTGTCCGCCGCCCTCACCGGTTGTTGCTGCTCCTTCAATGTGTGCACGTGCACTATGGCTTCGTCTGGGACGCCCGAGCCGAGCATTCACGGTGCCATTGTCATCTTCCGTCGTCGCCGCCGTGCTCGCGCTGCCGCCATGCCGTCATCGGGATAATGCATGTGACCCACCAGGGGCGGATGCAGAATTCGAGTGTCGTGGGGGCTTAACTACAATTTTGTAGAGTCTATACTATATAATTTTATTTTTCCAAAAAAATATATGTATAAAAACAGAGAAAATTAAAAACTCGTGGGGGCGGCCGACCCCGGCGGCCCAATGCTGGTGCCGCCCCTGTGACCCACGCACTCTTGCTCGCTTTTGCGTGCCGGGTGTTCACGGTGTCACCTCTTCCTGTCGACATGCTCTTCGGCGTTGCGCTGTGTTCGTCGTTCTTCATCTTTCTTTCTCGTTTTTTATGTCTTCATTTTTCAAAATACAGATTTACATTGAAATTACATATGAACTTAACCTATTACATGAATTCTAGTAAATACAACCACAGATTTATCTCGTGGTGAAAAACAAATCCAAAGCGGATTAAAACCGAGAAGCCACGAGGAACAAAAAATATCCACAGCAATTCAATAATAATAATCATGCACAATCATAGACAGTATTATTTAGGATAGAGCCAATAATCAAAACCAGACTCTGATACCATCTGTAAGGATTTTTACTTGCAAACTGAATTGCATAATCCAAAGTTGTCTCAAATCGGTTATTGGATATCAAAATAATTTCTATGTCTATGAAAGAACCTAGCATGCTCCTATTAAAATTGAATGCACCATACAAGGATTTAGGAATGCCTGGATAATTATATATCTCAGATCTTGCGCGCAGGGATTAAAGCCTTGAACTCTTTGAATCCATTCCGCGCAATAGATTTAATCCTACAAGAACAGGAGTTAAATCTCTGATTTTAATGAAGATTAAAATCTTCATTAAAATCAACTGAGAGAGAGAAAGAGAAAAGAATAATCCTCCAGATCTAATATTCTGATATGTTTCCTTGCTCCAATCCGGATGTCTGGTGAAGACATCAACCAGATTTCACACCAACTGAGAACCAGAATTTCTTCTTATATGCTTGATGTGGCTGCCCCTACTGCTCTCTCAAATATGGTTTGCTGAACTGCAACTTATGATTATGATTTGTGAAGCAGTAGGGCTAATATTAATAGTATTCGGAATCCTGTTGGGCTCAGGATTTTGAATCCTATTGAGCTTAGAGCTCTTCTTGGGCCAGACCAGAGATCAGTAATCAAATAATAAAAGGGCCTCTAAATTAATTAATTTTCATATCAACCCAGAATATAATTAATTAATTAATATTGATTTATGCCACAAGAAAATTAATACTGATCTACCCTTTTATTACCACGTTATGAGGAACTGGTTGCTATGGCTCGGTATATCCCTATATTTAAGGTTACAGACATTCAATAATTAATTTAAGCTCTGACAAGCTTCTAATTAATTAATATCTTTTATTCCTGAGTTATACCACTCAACCTTTTCATATATTCTTGAACTTAATCAGCCTGCAGGACTTTAGCATAATGAACCTTTTGAGCTACTCAGGGAATGTCACCATCCTATACTGGATATGGTTACCTAATTACAATTCCAGAAGTCATACACAAATTTCTATCACCCAAGATTCAGATGTATAAGAACATGTAAGACTCTCCATTGTGACATCTCAAAGTGATACACAAGTTTGTATATACTTCTGGATCTTTCATTAGGCTTCAGATATCATCAAGCTAATAAGATCAAGATTCTTTTAATGTAAGATAAAAGAATCAATCTCAGTGAGATCCTATCAATACATACCGCACGTACCAGCACATCTAGTAACCAAGGCAAGCTACTAAATACTGACTGTGCCGCAGCCTAAGCAACAATCTATCCTAGAACTATCTCAGCTATGATAATTGTTTCTATCTCGCTAGGTCAAGTAATCTATACGATCTTCCGTGATCTACAACACACAGTAGGATCTCCCTATCAACGAGATAAGAGGATAAATTTGTTCGTGATATATGTTTGTTAATTCAGGCACGAGTATGATATTGCAAGACAATAATGATTCTCATTATATCAAACTAAACTGTTTCTTAATATACCAATCACAATGCTTTCAGTATACAATTTCTTTATATCCACAATTGCAAGTTATTTGATATCGGTTTTTTATTAGATTTAGAAAAAAAAAAAGTTTGAAGCTTATAGGTATTGTTGAATTAATGACCATGCATATGCAAACAAGGACATTGAGAGGTTTGTAAGTGGTCCAGCAAAGGAGGAGGCCTCGATGAGCATAATTAAGCAAAAATTGTGGTTGTGAATCACCAACGAATGCAACCTTTCCACCTACAACAATCAATTCTTGCAAATTAAATAGCAACCACAAAATTTATTTTCCCCACCCTAAACTGACATGATCGTACAACGTTGATAAATAATACATTCCCCCACTTCATTACTTCACGACCGACCTCTATTTCTAAGTCAATGCTCACACTCTTTCAACCTCCTCTATATATTTTATGTCAATCACCTTCTAACCTTAGCCCTCTCTCTCCATCTCAGCGCTCCGTGAGTCCACCCTTAACTCGCTTATGCCATCTCCGGCATACTTGGCGGGGTGCAAACCTTTATTTACTTTGTAATAATTTTGGGATGGCGGATGTTAATTTTTTTTTTTTTTTTTTCTTATGTAGATTTTTCCCAGTCCGTTGATTCAGGGTCACTCAAAGACTTTCCCAAGCTGCGACACACAGGTTAAAAGTTAAAACATCCTCATGCTTTAGTTAGTGTATTACGTTTACGTTGTTCATATGCTTTGTAATATATGCTATGTGTTTCTTTATGTTTACACATGCTTAATCATTTTATATATTATGTTTGACTAGTTACTATATAATGCTTTTTTGATTATATTTATTGGTGTTTTGATATGCTTTAGATAATTGTTATGTACTGGATTAGTTAAAATATTATGTTTGATTGGTTAACATATTATGTCTCATATGTATTATTATTTGTATTATACTCATTATGCTTGATTAATTAAAATATTATGTTTGATTAATTAATTTATTATGTTTCATCAATGCTATTATTATGAAAAAAAAAATGGAGAATGAATTAAAATTTCATATGGATATTGTGTATGCATTGGGATTTTGGTCGATATAGAAATGTATAATTAATATAATTCATTATCTTTGAATTTTGCTAAACATATGGGATTTTCAATCCTCAGCAGATCGTGCGTCAAAATTCTTGACGTATATATCCTTTTATTCCTAAAAAAGTGATGCTACGTTTTGATATATTAATTTTTAATAAATGTGAAAAAAAAAAAATCAACCTTAGATTTCATCTAAATGAAAGGATGAAATATTTTCCTATTTAGCACATAGGAGTTTTTAGTATGGAACGCTCCCTATATATATTAATCTAGATTTGTTAGCTGCTGCCAGGTAAAATATGGATGCTTGCCAGGTAGAAAAAGCCGTGACGAGCATATACAGTAAATTGAGTAAGCAAGCTGCTAAATATACAGAAGGTTGTCGTTATTATTATAAAAGGACTGGGAAACCTTTCATCTACAAAGTACAACAACAATACTTGTATAATAATAACGACAAGGTTCACGAGCCAGCACTCATTGCAATCGGCCCTTATCATCACGGCAAACAACACCTAGAGATGTTGGAGCAAATAAAGCACCGCTATCTGTATTCATTTCTTCAACGCAAAGTTGAAGGAGTTGAGAGATACATCTCAGCCGCTGCACAAATTGAGCAAGAGGCGCGCGGTTGTTATGCTGAACCCATAAACCTCACTGCAGATGAGTTCGTGGAGATGCTGGTGCTCGATGCCTGCTTCATCATCGAATTACTACGAAAACACTACGAGCAGGATTCAGGTGATGATGATCCCATCTTTCAGATGAAGTGGATTCTTCATAGCGTGATCCAAGACTTGATGCTGTTCGAAAACCAAATCCCTTTCTTTGTTCTGTGCACGATGTTTGACCTAATATATGGGCCGAGCCAACATCAAACTCTGTTCGAACAGCTCTTCCACATGATCGTACAGGAAGATCTCCACCCATCAAAACAGCTCTTCATCGTAGAGGAAGATCTCCACCCATCAAACTGGAACAACAGAAATCCAGAGGATGTGATGCACCTGCTCCATTTGATTTACACTGTTTCGCGACCTTCATCATTGACCAATTTATACGGTACGTCTCCCCGACTGGAAAGAAGACTAATCCCTTCTGCTACAGCACTCAAAGATGCAAACATTAGGTTCCTCATGAAAAGAGAGGCTAACGAAAGATATTATTCAACCATTCAGTATGAAGTATCCTTCGAGAATGGGACGTTGACAATGCCGCCCCTCACTATACAAAATGGGACGGAGAGGTACTTAAAAAACTTAGTCGTTTACGAGCAGTATTTTCCCGATAACCAACCAACTTACGTGACGGATTACACGTTTATGTTGGATTGCCTTGTGAATACTTCCAAGGATGTGGAGATTCTTTCTGAATGTGGGATCATTGAAAATATGATGGGCAACCATCAAGAGGCGGCCGACGTTATCAACCGGTTAGGTAAATCGGTGATGATTTGGTCGGGATCCGATTTCATCTACAGTGAACAGTTTGACATAATTAATGCTCACTTCTATGAGGTTTGGAATAGAGTGAGGGCGGTATTACGTCCACACTATTTCAATACTCCACTGTGGTATGTTCCCTTCGGCGCTGCTGTTGTGCTGCTGCTTCTCACTGTGGCTCAGACTGTTTTATCTGCTCTTCAGATGTAAAAATCTTATTTATCTATATGCACCTTTCATTTCATCCAACATCACGTCTCCATGGCGGACCAAGAACTTTTTCTTCTCGAAGTATGCATTGTTTATGAAACACATGCAATTATGTTAAACTGATTACGCAACTAGCACTTGAAAATTGAGTTTTTCTCTTGCTAATTTATCCCATATTAGTAGATCCAAAAACATGAAAACTTCATTTTTGGTTGCTGCAGGCTGTCATTAATTGGTTTGAATGATGCTAGGTTATACTATCTGTATGGCTATATCCAATATTGTTATGTATGCTGTGTCATGCATTTGAATAATGTGGTCTGCCCCGACTTGATGCCCATGCCGAAGACAACTGCTGCTATCAGGGATTAGAAATGACAGTTCAATCCCAGTATGTAATCCCATACTGCTTTTACTTTTGCATGCTTAATTTCTGTTTTTATTTGTGGGTGAATCGGATGGTTTTGCATGGAACTTCTTTTTTTCTCTAGCAGGCGTGTCGTCTTGTCTTGGTTACTTATATGATTAATGAGTCCTTGCAAGAAATGATGGGTGCATTTTTTACGCATTAATGAATACTCCCTCCGTCCCACTTGAATTGTCACACTTACCAAATCGGGCTTCCCAACCGAATTGTCACATTTCCAAAAATGACAACTTTTTCACACTCAACAATAAAATATTAATCTTACTAACTCATTCTACACTCACAACTCTTAATTCCCGTGCCGAAAAGAAATGTGACGGAGGGAGTAAGAATTTAAATCAGCAACTCCCTTAATGTATTCGAGTAAGCCTTGGAAGGCTATCTGAGAAGGCTTTTTGAGAGTCGTCTGTCGTGTACCTTGGGAATTCATATAATGTCTTTGGAGGTTGCTTTATAGATCATTGACGTTGTGTTGTAAGACTTTCATATTGGTCTGGATTTGGCACTCTTCGTGATAAGCTTTCAGGCTTCTATGGAACTTTCATGTCATTAGACTTCGAACTTGATGTGAATTATTTATACCCTATCATATAGAATCAAAGTCCACTATAATTAATTAAAATCAAATTCGTCTGTAAATTATATATGTATGTTACGTTTTTACGTAACTTCATGGTATTTACTAAAATATATTAATTATTTATGAATGAAATCTCATTTCTTTTTTATATTTTTAATTATATTAAATTTATTATTAAATATTTCCTAGTTTTTATTATAGACGTTGAGTTTTAATTATAAACTCGTTTTGTACCCGTTCATCGCATGATCTAATACTTATAGTTCACAAAATTATAAATATTTATATGTATTTTTAGTGATTATCCAAAAAAATATAGTTACTTTATGTTCATTATTGTTATGTAACGCCCCGCAAAAATCTGACCATATAATTAATTTAATTAAATGTATCGGAATGTAAATTCCCAATTTTTAATGATTAATTATTTTGGGAAAAGTTATGGGAATATATTTATATGTGTGTGTGTGTGAGATTGCCTGCAACCAATCATCGATGAATTAATTCCGATGGGAAATACCGGAATAAATTTCTTTGCTCCGATATGAATTAATCTCGGTCCTCATGATTAATTGGACTAGAAATTATTATATTTTGAATTGATTAATTTGCAATGAAAGGATTTGATTAAATTGAGATTTATAACCCAAAGTAGGAAATAAATAAATTAAAGTGTTTATGTAAATAAAGAGGAAAAAGGGAAAAATTACCATCCTGGAATTTAAGAGAGGCATTAGCAATATATTAAGTAAGGGTAATTTAGTAAACATCAAAATTGAAGGAAACAAAAATCTTACCCCTATTTTTATTTCACAAATTTTTTTCCCCTTTTATTTTCTTTCTCCCACTCTCGATCTCTCTCTCGACGCCTCTATCTCTCTCCCCCTATCTTCTTAGACACTTTTCCTCTCATACACCATTGAACAACCCTTCACTTGCAGCCCCTTCCCTTTACCTCCTTCCCTCACCAAACGCTCAAACCTCTTCAAGAATCCCATATTCGGAATCCCCTCACCTCCCTCTACACTTCTATACCAAAAGCCCAATAAAAATCAAACATTTAAAATTTAATCTAGCAGCGAAATTAGAGAGAAAGGACGATTTAGAAGAAGAACTAAGAGCTGCTACGGAATAGGAGCTAGAAGAGGCGAAGAATTGAGCAGGAGGAGCTCACTTTCGAACTTTGGAAGCCAAGTTCAAATCTGAACGTTTTCCCCATTCAAGTAGGATCTTTCCTACCACTTTTACCTTCTAACTTCGATTATGTAATTGCATGTACGATCAAAGAACTAGGGTAATAGTTTTATTTGAGTTGAGGGGAAATCGATGGAATCATGTCTCAAGTTGCTTGATGGTTAGTATGCTGTGAATATGTGATATTGAAGCTCCTAAAACCATGAAACTATTTGATATAGATTGAAGTATGATGATTGGTAATAATGTGTGAAGTTCGGTTTTTCTGCGCCCGCTGTCCGGATACGGCAGACCGAGATAACGATTGTAGAATGAGCTCATTTTCTAATATGATAAACAACGATGTTAGGAGCATGTGGGTTTTTGAATTTCTTAAAAATGTTGTGTGGTTTGTGAGTTATGACCACTGCAATTTTGTGTGGCAAATCTGTGGCAGATTAGATTTAGGAGCCTAGGAAGGTAAAAATAATTATAATAAATATCGAAACTTCTTAGACATTGTGTTGATTATGCATGTCAAGTTTCATCCCTGTATCTAAACCAATAAATAAATGAAAAATTGGGAACGACACGTTTTGGTTTTGGTTAAAATCTAGCACTTGGAAAAATTTGCTGAATTGTACCCCTGTTTTCCTTTTTGTTTTGGATCTGTCAAATGATCTCCGATTCGACTGAAATTTAAATATGTTGTATTTAAATGTATTAGAAAGGTTTTGGATTTAGTCTCACGTCAAAACGTTATTTGGTTTGGAAGTTATGCACTCTGTAAAATTGTTTGTCATTCTGTGTCGCATTTTAAAGATGGTTCCTGAAACTACACTTAGGCTTTCTAGAAAATTTCCAAATGTTATATTTAGGTTTCTCACACATTGTAGAGTCTGTATATTAGATTTCAAATATTATCATGAGTAGTTTAGTCGCAATTAATTTTTGAAGACTGCACCCATGTTTTAACCCGTAGCAAAACCCCCCAGGAAATGCATTCTCCCCCAGCCCGTAACTTTTAAACGAAAAATGATTTTCGCGAACCATCAATTGGAGCATTACTATTCTAAAATCTAGTTTTTGTATACTAATTTTCAGGGAAAACCCTTCAAAATGACCTAAAGTTTACTTCATTAGGTGATTTTGTCCTAATTTTTTAAAATTATGGAATTATGTCCCAAAGTTTAACTAATTAGGTGATTTTGTCCCAGTTTTTTAAAATTATGGAATTATGTCCCAAGGTTTAGTATATTAGGAAAATATGTCTTCATTTAGTAATGACGTTAATTTCGTGCCCAGTCACTCGTTTAATGTCGACGTATTAAATGACATGATTTTTCTTTTATTTTTTAATTAATAAAAATTTCAAATGACATTGTTTTATCGAAATTCTTCATTTTCATTTTGAAAAAAATGATATCAATTAAAGAATCATATTGTCATTAATATATAAACATTTACCATCTAACTTTATATGAAATTAATGTTGTTATAGACGAATGATATTTTTATTTAATAGAGTAAATATTATAATATATTTTCCCAACAAAATAAAATTTGGGACAATATTACATATACTAACATCGATTTAAAAAAATAAAAAAGCCACGTCATTTGACGCGTCGACATTAAATGTGTGGCTCAACGCAAAATTGACGTTGTTAATAATGGATGATATATTTACCTAATATATTAAACTTTGGGACAATTTTTAAAAATTGGGACAAAGTCACCTAATTAGATAAACTTTGGACATAATTCCATAATTTTAAAAAATTGGGACAAAATCACCTAATTAAGTAAACTTTAGGACATTTTGAAGGGTATTCCCGCTAATTTTCACACCCAAATTCTCTGTACATTGCATTTGACACACTTTTGAGAACAGCACTACATTCTAGATAGATGATTAGGAAGATTTCACTAAGTCAAACCTCATGGAGTCACTTACTTGCATTCATATGTTTTTCTAAGTCTAATAAATATGTTTCCTTAACTTAAGAATGTTTTTAAAATATATTGCATTATTAAGTGGTCACTCATTTACCTTTAGAATTAGGGCATTAAAATGATTTCAAATTAAAATTATTGCACCATTAGGTAGAATTTGTAAATGAACGCATGAGCATAATTGAACAAAGAGATTTATGAAATATGTACGATGATTGAGAATACTTAAATTGTTGAGCATGTTAAAGTAAATGATAACTATGCAAGCATGTATTTAGTGATGAATAAAATTAAGTGTTAATATCATGAGTTCATGAATGAGGAATGTTAAATGAATTTAATGAGTTGATATTGAATGTATAACATGTTTGAAGTAAAATGAACACACCTAGTAATTAAATAATCTAGGTGTTGGTGACTGTCAAAAGGAAGCATCACCTACGAGAACCAAGTGAACCGAACCCCTCTTTAAAATTAAGGTGGGCACTACTTTATCCTACAAACATATTTTTGCAAATGCTTTCCAAATCAAAATGCGAATGTTTTGTTATAAACTATAGAGCACCGTAAATATTCTGGCACCTTTGCAATTGATATTGATGTTGTTGATGTTGGTGGTGATATGATTGATATTGGAGATGTGCTGGATCGGGGATTAGCTATCCCTGTGGTATCGTAAGTCTAATGTATTAGCCCGGATAGTAATAAGACTACTGGTCAAGTAAGGACTCTGATTTCCTTACCGGGTGGATGGTGAGTGGCCACTCTCATCTTACCCCATATTTGAATTACGTGATGATATGATGATTTGTTGGGATGATAATTGTGTTGGTGCCATAAAATGAGTGGGCATGCCCTTGTGAGGTAAAATGTTTTGTGCATTCACAAGTTCTTTTCAATAAAACTCTTGTGTTATGCATGTGTGATACGGTGCATTCCATAATACTATATATGAAATCTGTTTTCGGGACACCGTGAACACTGGGTACGCAGAGTACTCAGCCCCTGTGTGTGTTTTCCCCACATGCATGTAACAGGTGACGAGGTGGCGGTGGCGTTGTGGCGAAGGGGATGGTCGAGGGGATAATTGTGAAGACATATTGAAAAATGTAAAGTTATTTTGAGAATCACTAATTGTTGTCTCTTGAATTTGCTATCTTAAGGCATGTCTTATTTGTAACTCCCTTCTTGTATTCATTGAATGTGAGCTAGATGTATTTCTCGTTTCCTATTCCCTTGATAACTCTAGATTCCTATTTAGTCGAGTATATCATTGGCATGCTATTCGTGATTTATGTTATTGTTCCGGGACATGAGTTGTGGGCTATGTCTTCATACATAGACCCAATTTATATCATCCATTTTAAATTTGTATTTGTTGTTCCAAGCCGTACTTGGCGTAAGACCCGCGAGGAGGTCATTATTTGAAACTATTTGATTTTTCCCTTTCGAGCATGTACATGTCTTATTGCTCTCTACGTATTCTAACGAATATTTCATTTTAACCCCGTTATGCTTCAGTCATTATTTATGTCAAGGTTTATTTATTTCAAACTCAATGAAGCATATTTAAAACTTAGTTAATTCATTTCCACGCAAGTCGCTTCTGCCATTTAAATTCATCATCTAAGTTTGAATTCGAATAATTTATAAGCTATTTCGACTTCACTATTGTCTTAACGCTTTTAAATTGTTTAAAACCTTTACCGTGCATTGTCCGCACGTGGGTCTGTCGCATAGGCCCAGTTTGGGAGCGCGACATGTTAGTGATGAAATTATATTATAAAATTATTATTTAGTATTCAGGATTGGATAAATGTAATTAGAATTAATTTTTATGATAGCATATAATTTTTTGAAATTCAAATAATATCATTTTGAAATGAGGTGGAAAAAAATAGATTTTAAACTATAATATTTAAAAAATAAGATAAATTAGACAATTAATTAAAATTTGGGATAACAATTATAATTTTCAATTATTAATCTTAACATAGTATGAAATAGTTTAATAATAGTGAGATAAAATATAGAAAGGTTTGTCAGGAATTATTGTTAGTAATTTCTTCCTTAATACTCCATCCATCCCATCATATTAGTCTCATATTCCTTCTCGGTCCGTCTCATTTATTAGTCTCATTTCCTAAAAAGGCAACATTTTTCCCTCTCATCAATAAAATATTAATTCTTCTATACTAATGCACATTGGTAATTGTGCACACTCCTCCGTCCCTAATATAATGGGACGGAGGGAGTATATTGTTTTGATGAGTCAAACATAACACCCATTAGTATGTCTCTAGCTAGGATTAGTACACACTTGTAATGTCCTGTATAAGAATTATCGAGTTGTAATAGAACTGATCACAAACAAATTTGGGAAGAATTGGCTACCAGTAACATGGTGGAACCAACAAAATTTTCACCAGTATAGAGCAATAGGAGCTTGCTGGCTGAATGCCTTCACCAACAAATGGCCTTACATTCGAAGATTGCTGACTGACACGTCACCACCAACAAGGTGCTTCTACCAGCAAGGTGTGACCAGCAAGAGCGATTCCCAAAATGCAAACAGAGATATCTCAATCAAGACAAGCAAGTGTTTTCCAAATCCAGACTTTAAGAAATGAGATCTTAAAGTATGTGATCCTTAAAGCTTGTTCGTCAAGAAATCTGCCAGCAGACATCATCGGACAAGCTCGGAGCCATTTTGACTAACTGCAAAGTCCACCTGCTCTGATAGCAAGATACTGCACTTCAGGAAAAGTGAGACATCTGATTGGACTCCTTCCAATTGTCTCACAACGGCTCCGGATTCAAACTTCTCAAACCTCACCTATAAATAGAAGTAAAGTTCAAAAAGAGAATTACATCGATTTACTGAAAAGCAACAAAGTTCTGCCATTTTCTCTACTCAAAGCTTTCAAAGAAATCAGACTGTTCTATCAGCTCTCCGTGTTCCTCTTTGAACACGAGACACTCAGCAATCCTTGTTGTGTGTTACTCTAGGTCTTTTTACTTCCCAAGTAAGAAACCATCTTGGAGACATTACCTCTCCAGCAGTTGACTATTACGGGTGTATACCGACACTAAGGATGTTCTCGAGAAGAACTCAAAATCCCAACGACCAGCTAGAGGTTGAGTGGTGTGTCCACACTTCAGATCTGAAGAAGCCAAGGAGAGCGAGGAACTCGGCGAGTGCACTAGTGGATTGGTGGACGAGGAATTCATTAGCTAGCAACAGATCGTGCGACGTTCTTGTAATCTTGTGCTTAGTGTTTTCCAGACTGCGAGTCTGAATAGAGGACGTTGGACGGTTTTGTTTGAGCCACTATGAATCATTTGCCTTATTTACAACTTTTCTTTAAGTTTCTGCATTGGATTTAAAATCCAACACCTCAAGTGTTGGAGTATTACTTGAAATTCACCTAAGTAATATTCGACTCGCTAAACAACCAATTTTTCTTAACCCAAGCTGGTGCAGAACAGCCAGCTTGGAGACAACAATATTATTTTAAATCTTCAACTGTTTACACTAAAACTCTGATTTGGGACCAACAACTGGTATCAGAGCAGTTGCTTTCAGTGAAAACCCAAACACTTGAGTGCATGAGCGAAACACTTCCTTGTGAGTTTTCCAAAGTTGATGGATTTCCTATCTCTTTCAAATTGCTTGTGTGATGTGAATTGATGATCCTTTGATTGTGATGAATCTTGTGAGGCATTGTACTTTCAATTGCTTGAGATTTCTTTTCTTTCTTTTCTTTGAATGAGGACAATCAAGTATTCAAGTTTGGGGGGTTTGATAAGTTCATATTTGTACTCACTTATCCATATTTTGCTCCATTGTTTTAGATTAATTAGTTTATGTTTTTACTTATTTCTGTGCATGAGACTGTTTTAGAGGATGTTATGCCCTTTGTGGTGAGTTTTACAGGAATTTAGGGCTAAAAAGAGGTGAAATGATGAAAGAGCCGAGTTACACAAAGTTGCCGCTTCGATTGACGCACGGGAAGTCAACCAAAGTTGGGAGACGAGCCAAAATTTTGAAACAGGACCTCTGTGTCGATCGACGTGGTGCATGTCGATCGATACAGAGGTCGGATGTCAATCGAAGGCAGACGAATGTAGAGGAGCTCAACACATGCAGGCGTGTTGGTCGAAATGAATTCTGTCGATAGATAGGGAGAACAAGGAAGCAAATCAACACAAGCAATCATCCCGGATTTTGACTTGACCTGTGTGTCGATCGACATCACGCCTGTCGATCGACACAGAAGCCCGAGAAGGATTTTTATGCATGTTTTGGCAATTTTTATTATTTTAGCCCAATACCCGGATTAGGTCTTTTTCTCTCCTCTATAAATAGGACTCAATGATGCAAAAAAATTATCAAGTTTTTATGCATTATTTCACTTAGAATATTGGAGCATTGAAGTTTTTCCGAGACATTGAAGGTTCCTATTTCAATTGTTAAGGTAATGAATAATATGTTTGCTTTTGTTCTTGTTATGTTTTGTGGCTAGAACCCTAACAGGTTCTAGGGCTTTGTATATTCTTTTCAAATGCATGTTTGAATGAAATCAACTCTTAAGCATGGTTTAATTCCCTGAGATTAATTAAATGAATCTAGATTTAAAGAAGGATCGAGAGATGAATTTGAGTCTAGGTTTATAGTTATCAATCGAAAGACCGAGAGGTGAAGATTGTTAATAGGAAGAGGGAATTAAATATACTGGTTTTCTGTCTCAAAAAGAAGAATCTTGTGTAGGAATTAATTATTAGATAAATATTGAGATTGGCTAAATTTGTGTTCTTGAGACCGAGAGGAGATAGTCACTGTTTAGTAATCAAGGGTTTAATTGCCGGATCAAGGAATTTAATCCACCAAAATCTAATCTTTCCCTATTGCTGAGTTGATGGATATTGCATGCTGATGATTAGAATATCTGCCCTAGGATTTTTGTTTTCCTTTATTGTTTTTCAAAACCTTTACTTTTATGCATTTGTCATCTTTCAATTTAAAAACCAAATCCCTTTTCTAAAATCCTCAAACTTCTATGGTCTAGAAACTATAGCTGGTACTCTTGATATCTCGTTGCACAGTCCCTTTGGGATCGACCACCTTAGGGTGTATAATTTATTTGTTCGTTGTTTCTGCAGCTATCAAAGATATGTATATCATGCTGGCTAGGTTGGGATTGACTTTCTGGAGGTCTGAGGAAGCTTGGGCTAATGAATGGAGTTCCTAGACTGGGAGGAGGCAGATGACTAAGGAAGAAATAAGGATGAGGATGCTGGCCATCCGAGCATACAGGGCTGAAACTTTCAATGCTTTAAACTTTCACCTGGATCCTCACAGGCTTACCCCTTCCGATTATCAATTTGTATCAGAAACTCCCATCTCGTCCATTCCTATCACTCAGGTACATGCTACCACTTCTGAATCCCCCATACTTGTTGAATTAGAAGGAGTGCAAGCTCTCTTGCCAACTCTGGAGAGCTATCGTCGAATTATAGCTACTAGGAGAGATAAGGTGGAGAAGATGACTAAGCAGCTACAGAGGATGGTGGGTGAGCTTGAGCAGATCAAGGAGGATCTTGCATTTGCAAAGAAGTAGTTGGAGGCTGCTGAAGAGGAGAGCAGGGAGCTGGAGAAAGCTTTGTCCCTATCTGCTCAACTGACTAATCAACAAATGGTCGAGCAAGCAGCTCAGATGATCAATGCCATCACTTCAAGTAGGCGGAGCTCGGCCAACGCTGCCAGAATAATTCAAGTGAGTGAAGAGATCCTGGAGAAGGTCAAAGCTGACAAGCAGAAGGTAAGGGAAAGGGAAATTCAGCGTATGCAGGAAGAGGATTATCTTGCTAGAGTAAGAAGGGAGGTAGAGCTCA
Organism: Plectranthus barbatus; assembly: GCA_026898455.1. NCBI lineage: Eukaryota > Viridiplantae > Streptophyta > Magnoliopsida > Lamiales > Lamiaceae > Plectranthus > Plectranthus barbatus. The sequence goes on along the minus strand of JAPKLW010001611.1, from coordinate 156,087 downwards.
AAGAGAAAGAAGAAGAGAATAGGAGGATAAAAGAAGTTGATCTCTAGCTTAAGGCTAAAGAAGAAGATCGCTTAAAAAGAGAAGCTGAGCAGAGGAGAAAAGAAGAAGAAGAACTTCTGAGGCAGATGGTAGAGGCTGAGCAGAAGCGGCTGGTTGAGGAAGAGCTCATTAGACAACAAGAGGAGAGGCGCAAGGCTGCAGAGGAGCTTGCCAGGCTTGAGGAGGAAAGAACCAGGCTTCTTGCCATGGTATCTGTAGTGCCTGAGTCCTCCATTCAAGTCTCTGGTGCTGATGTTGTACCTATGGCCATGATGACTTAGATGCAAACTCACTTGCAGAATCAGTTTGATGAGCTCAAGGCCCCGAGTGGAGCAAAAAGAAGCAAAAACTTCCGAGTCTATCTCAACAATTAAAGTCCACTATCTCGACCCTGGTTGATATTGTCACAAAAAGGGAAGAGCAGAGGCAAAACGAAAAGGAAGAACAAAGGCAGAGAGAAGAAGCAAAGAGAAGAGGAGGTCGGAGTAGTTCAACATGCTGATGGTTCTTAACTCAAAGCTATCTGGATCAAAACCCTCTACATCTAATCCTCCTCCTCCGTGATTCTTTTGGCGGTATTGAATTTTTGTCCTTTTTGTAAGTTCAGTTTTTATACTTTCATTGTACTTGTAATCTCTATCATTTAATGAAAGTTTGGAAACTAACCTTTTAGACAACTACTCATTGTCTATGTCTTTCTCTCCCTCTCCCTTCTATTGTTTTTTTAAATCTGACTGAACTCACTTTTCTAAAGTGTGAGCAGCAAAACTTATTTTTCACTCTTTTTGTTTATTCGAAGAATTGTCTCTCCAATTAAGGGGGAAGACCAAATAGAGTAGGTTAGAACTAAGGACACGTATATTGAGTAGTGTCTTTGTAAACTCAGTATACCATGCTTCTTTTTGACTCTAGAAAGTAGTTTTTACAATATCAAAAAGGGGGAAACTGCTAGGAACAAAGTTTTAGTTCTCTCCTTGATTTGATGTTTTGATATATCAAAACTTACTGTAGCACTAAGTTTCTAGAGTTCTAAATATAATCCATGTATAGAATTATTCGTGTTGTAATAGAACTTAGGTGTTGAAGACCGAGCAAAGAAGATGCTCGAGATTTGAAGAAGTGTTCGTGCATGAAACTTGATTTCACTAAGTATGGCCAAGGCCTATACTGAGTTTGGGTACTCAGTATAGAGAATACCATACTGACATATGAGAAGTCAGTAAGAGGGTTGTCTATACTGACTATGGAATGTCAGTATGGATTTCTCATTTCATGAGCATGTGGAACACAAGGCGAATCAAGCTTAGACAGACTTAAAAGCGAATATATTATAAGTAAGAGTCAGTACGAGGATATCCTATACTTGGATTCCTCGGAATAAAACTGAGTTTGACAAGAGCAGGTGGAAACTACATGAAGTACAACCTTTTCAGAGCAGAGCAGACCTACCAAAGAATGGTCATGATTGGACGTCATTCTCAATGTCTCTAACGACTGGATTTTCGTGTCTAACCGGCAGAATTTCAAACACCCAAGGATTCTCCTATAAATAGGTCTACATCTCAACTAAAAAAGGTTACGAACACTCAAGCTAAGATAAGCCAAAGCTCTGTCAAACATTCATCTGAAAAGTTCTCTGATACTCCGTGTTAACACGAGACTTGAGTTTTCAACTCAAGTTAATCATTCGATGCTTTTGTCCATAAGCACGAGGCTGAAGCTATAAGTTAAAGCTATACTTCGGTGAATATTACTTTCCTAAGTAATATTCATAACAGTCGGTGTTCTACTATGGAACATTGATTCTTACAGGAGTCTAGCCAACAAGCTGAGTCTTGGGAAGAACATGCAAACATCCAACCACCAAGAACAAGGCTGCGAGGTGCGTCCTCACTTCAACCTGAAGACTAAGTCAACAAGGAGTTCCTAGGCGAGTGACAACAGCAAATCGAAGGACGGAGTACCGACCAAATTTTTATAGATCGTAAGAAGACTTGTAATCAAGCTTAGTGGATTTCTGATTAAGTTCAGAAGAGTGGAAGTAGGATTTAAGTCCGAATCACTTAATATCCTAAGCCATTTACTTGCTTTCATTTAAGATTCAGTATTAAGTTTCTCATACTCATTTTGAAATCTTCAATACTTGTCTAAGTATTGAAGTGTAACTCTGAAACTTACTTAATTACTTTCTAAGCTTAACTTACTTTTCTTAACCCAAAACTGAGTTTTAGTCAGTTTCGAGAACAAGTGCAATCTAAACTTACTTTCCGTTGCAATTTATATTACTCTGATTTCGGGACCAACATATATATATATATATATATATATATATATATGTGATCAGATATTAAAATTAATATTTATGTTAAATAAGATTTAATCACAATCCTTCAATTAATAGTATCAAAAATTTAAATTAATGGCATTAAGATTAAGAAATAAAGCTAAATTTTCGTTATACTTACTTTATAAGTTATACCTATGCTTAGGATATTAAACATTACTTATATATACACAGATTATTTTTTCACCAAATAACTTAAATTTTATTATATTTTGTATTAAATAACATTAAAAATATATATTGATCGCGCAACGCGCGTGTAAAAAACTAGTGTGAAATTACATCGAAATCTTCGCATGATTGTTCAAGTTAGGGCCTTTGGAATAACATACTAAAACAAAAATCATCAAGTTCAAATCAAACGTGTTTTCTACCTAAACGTGTTTACTATCAGTTATTAATCAAGTCGTAATCTTTGCTGACTAACAACACAATTTTTGTTTTTTTAATGAAGAATTGATCACATCTTCTACATCTGAATATTGTACACATTAGCATCCCAATAGGGGATCTTAAAAAATTTTAGATTCCCCACCTTGTCATTTTTTGTGCACATAGGAGTAGTGCTGGCAATTTATGCGTGTTGGATCGTTATCGTGTCGTCACGATAGTGCCACGACCCATTAAGGTCTGACACGAACACGATCTGTTAAGGATTTGTTCGACACAAACACGATACGATTCATTAAGCCTCAAACACGACATGAACATGCAATTGACCTCTTAAGAATTCGATCTGATAACATGATACTGACACGAACACGACAAGGGCACGATATTAACCTGTGAAAAGTGTTAAATTAGGTTGATAAATGATAAAATTGTAGTAATAATAATAATAAAAAATGTTATTTATTAATTTTTTGGTGGGTAACACGAACACGACAAGAATATGACACAAAACACGATATGTTATCGGATAACATGAATATTAAATTACTATTTAAAATAATTAATATAATTCTACTAACATTATTATATTAATGATAACATTTTTATTTAATATAATTATATTTTATAATGCAATTATTACTCAAATATCTATTTATTTATTAATTTAATATTAATTATTATATTATATAAAATTATAAAAAAGATTGAGAGATAGATGTGGGTATGGGATGGAATGAAACCCACCAAAATAAGAGAAATGGGGATTCCGAAATTTTAGGGAATCATTTGATTCCCAATGAAATAATACCAATAAATCAAACGATGAATTTTGAAATCATTCCATTTTTTATTTCCAAAACCCACCAACCAAACACATCCTAAATTTTATATACTTTTCATTTTGATTTACCATTTGCTATATAAATAAGCAGAGTCAGTAGCAGGAGTTAACATCAATGGATTCCCTCACAATTCTGCTACTACTCTCATTCATTCTCTATACACTTCTCCTTCTCCGGGGAAGGCGCCGGAGAAGGTGGAATCTCCCACCGGGCCCAACCCCATTACCAATCATAGGCAACATCCTCCAGCTAGGGCAAGACCCCCACCGCCGTCTTGCAAAACTCGCCCAAACTTTCGGGCCGTTGATGTATCTGAAGCTGGGAAGCATACACACCGTCGTAGCGTCGTCGCCGGGAACTGCAAAGGATATTCTGCAGAAGCACGATCGACGTGCTCCGGCCGGGCGGTGCCTCATGTAGCGCATGTCATGGACCACCATGAGGCCTCCATGGCGTGGCTCCCCGTGGGGGCCAAGTGGCGGAAGTTCCGCAAAATCAGCAGAGAGCAGATCTTCACGCAGCATAAGATGGAGGCGAGCGAAGGGCTTCGGCAGGAGAAGCTGCAGCAGCTGCGTGATTATTTGGAGGGCTGCTGCTCCGCCTCCAAACTGGTGGATCTCGGGGAGGCTTCGTTTGTCGTCGTGCTCAACTTGATCTCTGCAACTCTGTTTTCTGTAGACTTTGCTCGATTCGATTCCGACTCGTCTCATCAGGAAATAATGGAAATTGTTCAGGGACTGATGAAGATTGGCGGCACTCCCAACATGGTTGATTTCTTCCCGGTTCTTGGATTTCTCGATCCACAAGGCCTCAGTCGTGTAACAAAGGCTCACCTCGGTACGCTACTAGACAAGTTCGATGAAATCATTGGTACAAGGTTGCAAGAGAGGGCGGAGAGTTGTTCCAGAAAAACGGATCTACTCGAAGCGCTCCTCGATTCTGACTTGATGACCCTCCACGATGTTAAACATCTGCTTATTGTAAGAACTCACACTAGTTAATAGCTATATGTAATTTCTCACTGATTAATTTAATGGCGTGAATGTTAGGATATATTCCTCGCAGGAACGGACACGACCACGGATTCCGTGCATTGGGCGATGGCAGAACTACTACGCAATCCTGAAAAAATGATGAAAGCCAAGAATGAGTTGACAAGTGTCATCGGAGATGATGAACAAGTTGGAGAATCCGACATCCCAAAACTGCCATACTTGAGGGCAGTGATCAAAGAGAGCTTCAGACGACACCCGCCCGGCCCGTTTCTGATCCCCCACAAGGCAGAAGATGATGTAGAAATCAATGGCTACACGATCCCAAGAGGCGCACGAATATTTGTGAACGTGTGGGCTATCGGGAGAGACGCGAGTGTGTGGTCGGATCCAGATTCGTTTCAGCCAGAACGCTTTTTAGGGAGCAAAATGGATTACAGAGGCCAAGATTTCGAGTTCATTCCGTTCGGGTCCGGTCGGAGGATTTGTCCGGGGTTGCCGCTGGCACACTTGATGGTGCATCTCATGGTTGCATCCATGATTCATAACTTTGATTGGAGACTCCAGCCCGGGATTAAGCCCGAAGATGTCGATTTGAATGATGTGTTCGGGCTTTCACTTCACAAGGCAGTGCCACTCAAGGCTTATCCGATCAGACGCTAGATGTTAGCCACCTTGCTTCTGCACCACACACAAGAAGATATGCCACAGTGGCCTACTGATATTTGTGCAACAGCAGTTATTAATAATAGCTGATATTTTATTCAGTATCAATTTTATTATAAGTAAAATAAAATAAAAGATGTTAAAAGCACTAATTTATGCAATCTTTAAATTCTACGCTAAAGAAAAGTACGCAATTAATTTTTGGGAATTATGCCAATAAACAAACTTTCCCAATTTAACATCATAAATCTAGAACAAAGATACAACAAACAAACACAAAATTATAATTTTAACACCTTTTTTTTTTTGTTAAAAAAACATCACATCACCATCACCGTCATATTATTTTTATTTTAGTTGTATTTTATTTGCTACTATATTTTTATATTATGGAGTATATACAAGCTCTATATCTAAATAATATACTCCCTCTATCCCGCTACAATAGGCCCTTTTCATTTTGACACATTAATTTCGGAGCTATTGCTAATTGTAGTTAATAATAAAATTGACAATCGTAATTAACTTATCTAAGACTTAAACAAGTTAATTACGATTGCTAATTTTATTATTAACCACAATTAGCTACTAAACACTAGCTCCGAAATTAATGTGTCAAAATGAAAAGGATATGAAACTTAATTATTTATATATTATACTTCTTTTAAGATTCATATTTCCTACTAAAATACAAAACCCCCATTAAAAATTTCTAATCCTAATTATCTCATCATTTGAAATCAAATATTTTAGTTTATTCTTAATTAACAAATGCGTTATTCCCCATATAAACATATAAGTATAGCTATTTACTCTAGAAAAACCAAAGTAAATTAATGTTTGTGATATAAATTTTTATGTGTGTGGATAATAATTTCCTTATCTAATTATTATAAGATTTACACTCGTTGCACGGATTATATATTTAGTATTTAATTTAATTAAATTAAAATATAATTATAAGGTTATAAAAACACACACATATATGTGTATTAGCGTAGTTATAATATATTTTTTTATATTATACATCAAACTATATATATATTAATTTAATTAAAATTTAAACAAATAGATATAACAAAAAGTTTATAAAAATAAGAGTTTGTTTTACAAAATTGACCTATAAAAATTATATTTGTATTATTTTTAGCATTATACTGTATTATTTTAAAATAGAAAATAAGATAAATTATTAAAAATGTAATGTTTTACTAAAAAATGACACATGATTTTGTTAAATTTTTATAATTATTTATTGAAATATATGTATTCTTATATATAAATTTAATAAAAATAAAAAGAAGTATCAAATAAAAATTTTGTGAAATTTTTTTAAATATTTTCTCATAAAAAATATTATATTAATATTATTTTAGAAAGAGAAATTATAAAAAAATAGTGAAATATAATATTTAAGTGACTAATATAATTTTATTATTATTTATTATCTATCTATCTATCTATCTATATATATATATATATATATATATATATATAAGGGATCATATGCTAATAGATTAAAATATGCTAAATGAGAATAATTGTGAGCCATTAGATTAGATGTGATGGACGGTTATGATGATTGTTTTTTATTATTATTTTATAGTTATTGCATAAGGGTAAATTAGAGAATTTAAATGTTGCAGTTATTTAATAACCATAAATCTGAGAAATCTCAGCCTTAGATTTCATCAAAATCAATGGATGAAAATCATTCCTATTTAACATATTTAATATTTTAGAATGAGATCCAATCCCTATATATATATATATATATATATAGAGAGAGAGAGTTGTGATCATATGTTATCAACCTCCCATATATTATATGAGACCAAATCTCAACCCTTAATTTCTTAAATCATGTGGCCCACATTTAAACTTGAATTATTCATTAATAACTTTCAATTTCCTCATTAATCATTAGTAAGGGCTATTTAGTAATCACCACAAGACCTCTCTCTCTCTCATCTCTCTCTCTCCTTCGATTGTGTTCTATTAAGCATTCAGTCTGAATATGTGAGCAAATATTAATCTCTAAACTCCTCATCTTTTCGTTTCCACACTTCATCCATACATACACGAATAAAGATTTTGCGTATTTGTTTGAATAACATGCTTGTAGGTATGTGAATTTGGGGATGACGAAGGTCGCGAATAAGGTGTTCGATAGAATGTCTGAAAGAGATTGTGTGAGTTGGAATACAATGGTGATGACATATGTGCAGAAAACTCTCAATCTTGCAATGGTTCTCCTTCAATAATCCAACTTTGGTTATTTTTCTCTTCGTTGTAATCTATTTTGGTTGGTCTTTGTCAGTATTTTCGCAGCCAACAGTTAGTGGGGGGTTTTGTATCTGTTATGCACGTTGGTGCAATTTATTGGTTACTGCTGATAAGTTCGTTATTTCGCTAACTTATCATTGAGTTTTTGTCCATTTAGTGTTCAAGACATTTGATTTTTTATTTATATT